>JAUUDZ010417774.1:0-14573 GCA_032361705.1 Panulirus versicolor | reverse complement strand
GTCACAGTCTTGCTATCATTTTTCTGTCAATCTACTCTCAAAACATTCCAGAAGTCAAACTTGATAACCAATGCACAACTTTTTGGAGTTCAGTGGCTGTAGTAAATCCCTTTCATATAAACTTTAGATAAAACTTATTCTATAAAACAAAAAATCGTATGAAAATACGAGTCAAATTCTGAACAGCGTTCTCCCTGGCCATTACAGATCTCACAACCTTCACAGCGCTGTGCTGGAAGAACGCCCCGTCTGTACACGATCAAAATACTGAACAGCACTCAGAATATTAGTCTTCGGTTGAATTTCTTCACCGAACGCCATTTAACACAGACTGTGACTGGCATCATAATGAGCAGAATCTTCCAAAGGTTTTCAACATTTCAATATCATTCTGTACTCCTATCCTTTCCTTGTGCCTTGGGACGGCATTTTCTCTTTTCCATGGCTAACCTAACTCGTCTAACCAAGCATGAGACGCTATGCTAACTCGTCTAACCTAGCATGACATGCTAGGCTAACTCGTCTAACCTAACATGACATGCTAGGCTAACTCGTCTAACCTAGCATGACATTCAATAACGAATGGTCAAAGCAAAAATATTTCTGACAGCGAACTCAAAGTTGCAATTAGCTTTTTTAAGATAAAAGATAAAAAATATCCTGATACCAAACCAATTAATCGTGACTACGATTAACTAGAAGCCGTTTTAGTTTCGCCTCCGAGGAAGATTCAAAACCCCATCTCGATACAGCGGAGCCAAAATATCTTCGGCTGGCGGAGGTAATCGTACAACTTGGCCTTCGCTTTAGAGCGATAATGATCCAACTTCGAGGTGATCCAGGCGTGATAACTATAACTCTATATATACTGAAACGTGGACGAAAAACAATAACAATAAATAGTGAAAGCATACGTCTGTCTTCGGCGTCTATCTTCGGCGTCAGTCCGACAGCGAATCCACTTCGACTTCGCACAGATCCGTTGCAAACAGGCTTTCGAGATAATCAATAAAATGTAATACGAGAAATATATATATATATAGAATTGCTACAAATATAATGCCTCACGGCATGAGCTATCTTACCAGTGACGGGACTGCAGCAACTAAGGTGTGTATATGTGCATAGCAAATTCATACACGCAACGTCAGAAGCAAAAACATCCGATATTGGCAAGGGCTCCAATAAGGCGAGCTGGCCATCCTCAACAATGACAATTTTTTACTCAGTGAAGTTAGGGTATTAATTTGAACCAGTTGTCAATATATATATATATATATATATATATATATATATATATGATAGATAGATAGGCATATATATAGTACGATCCCATCACTGAGAAGTGCGCGAAGATTAGGGATGATAAAAGTATAGATGTACTTACCTTTGTGCTTTACAGAGGCTGTACAGAGTACATGTACATGAACAAGGTACCTATGAGCACCTACGACGAGATATTGCGTGGGGCAAGGGTTCAATGCGTAGCGTTCACCGCTGGGATGGATAGGTATGTACCACGTTCCGGCAGATTTCCTCCACTCGCATCCCTCAACAACACCACAGAGAAATCTAATGTTCCAGGCCAAGCAACACTTCATAAACAGCGGTAAACGAGTCCTACGCACTTGCAACACATACTGTGTTCGTTGCATTGGCGCTGTACACGTTGCTAAGCGGGGTAATCGTCAGCAAACACCATCTGTTTACACACACACACATGCACCAGCCAACCCCTTCGCGTCATCAATAACAACTTTTTAGTGTTCCTGACAGACAATCACAACCTCAGATTTTCTTATGGAGAGATGGTGATACGAAGTTCAGGTCTTCCTTTGACGTTATGTCCATCAATATCGTTCAAGTTCAGCCAAAAAAAAAAAAAAAAAACCTAAAGCCGCGGCGAGAAGAGTTAACTGTTTGATAATGCCCACCCCAAGACCTCGCTTCAAAGGGACATATAAAAAGGTGAAGGTTTATATATCATACGTCTGTCTGCCTGGCTGGTTCGTTGGTTGGTTGTCCTGGACTCTTAGGCCTATCGATTGCCAAGGTCACTGGCGGTGTCAACCGCAGGTTACAACCACCAGTCGATCAGGGCCGTGCAACCCTTTCTTGCAGGTGTTTAAGGTAATTCTGAACCCATGTACACTCTCCGGTGGCAAGTCTGGCCCGTGTGCCTCAGCCTGCCTGCCTGCCCGACATTCCCAAGCGTTTATTTACCAACTTGTTATATTCAGAAAGGTGAATACACAGAGACCCTTTATAAAATAAACAAAACACACTAGTTGCCACGCAGGGAAGGGGTGGACTGTCTCCCTCCATGAGGCACTGGTCCCCATCAAGCACTCACTGTCATTCACACGCTGGGCAATGTCATCCACATGCTGGGCACTGTCATCCACACACAAGTCCCTGTCATCCACACACTAGGCCCTGTTATCCACACACTAGGCCCTGTCATCCACACACTAAGCACTGTTATCCACATATACCAGGCACTGTCATCCACACACACAATACACTGTCATCCACATTCCAGACACTGTCATCGACACACACCAGACACTGTCATCCACGCACACCACACTCTGCCATTCTAGACGCTCTCATCCTACATACACTACGGTGTATCATCCTCTTCCAACCTCGGTCACACTACGCACACTAAGTACACACGCCACATCCCGCGCACACCCTGAACCCGGCACTGTCATCCATGACACCCAGCATTGTTACTTCCCCTCGGGTCAATGTCGCCTCATATGAATCACTGCCACTCCGCTCTCTCGGGCACTGTCGCTCCACTCCAGGCACTGTCATCATCTATAAGACACTGTTTGCACCACGAGGCACTGTCATTCTGTTCCGACACTGAAGGTCACCCCACAGTGAATACTGTCACCCCTAACCCCATACCCCACAAAGCACCATCTATCATTTTTTTCACTGTTACACCAAGCAGTGTCTTATCTTTTTAATGTCATCCCGTCTCTCTATTACTGGCAGTGTCTCCTCCGCTTCTAGCACTGTCACCCCACGTAAAGCAAGGGCACTGTCGACAACAATTCATCAGTCACTGAAACCCTACAGAGAGCACTGTCGCCCCACCCCAGGCACTGTCAACCCCCACACCCCGCCCTACAGCGAGGCACTGTCATGCTAACCCGAGGCGCTCACTGCCGCTCGCCCGGTTCGGGCCACACTGGAGGTGGTCAGAGCGCCACGAGAGCGAAATAAACAGTGAGGGGTGAGAGAGCACGCGGCTCCCGCCTGGCCCAGGAACCGAACCCCACAGCACGTGCGTGCGGGGCCAGCACAGGACCCCCACCACGGGGCAAGGGGGTCCCGTCTGTTCGGTCCGGTCCGGTCGGTCGGTCGGTCAGTCGGTCGGACCCTCTCCATCCCCAAGCAGAAGGGGATGGGTCCTCTCCGGTCCCCTCCAGGTGGGGACGTTCACACGTCGCCAGTCTCACCTGTAGTGGATATTACAGGTCCTCTCCGTCCCCTCCTTCAGGATATCGTAGTCACCATCCTTACCACAATGTGGCTCCACTCACCAGGGTCATCCCTAGACCCTGGCGGGTGGGGGCACCATCTTCCATCCTCCCCTACTGAGGGAGGAGGAACTCGGTAGCGACGATCACCTACGTCAGTCAGATGTGATTAAGATCTTGTATGGGGCACATGACAGGAGGCGCAGGCCATACGCCGGGTCTGTGGCTTGGGGTCTGGCAGGAACGTGGCACAGACCACACTTGTAAGTCTGTGGTGAGGGGTCTGGCAGGAACATTGCACAGGCCACACTTGTAAGTCTGTGGTGAGGGGTCTGGCAGGGACGTGGCACAGACCACATGGTGGCGGGACTGTTGTGAATGGGGTACAGTTAATACAGCTCCCGTCGCTGTGGAGACTCCACATACTTCATAAGGGGGCGCTGTACGGAGAGAGAGAGAGAGAGAGAGAGAGAGAGAGAGAGAGAGACCTTCCCACAACCCCTTTTCCTTAGAGGGTTTTTCAATCTTTCTTCCCCAACTTTTGGAAACTTGCAACTTCCGGACCCTCCTCCCCACAGAGAAAAATTGCAACCTCCTCCTCCCTCCTCCTTTCATCTCATTTTAGATTTAAGGACTTTTCCCCCCAGTGGCCTCATCTTGCAGGAGTATCATCAGCGGGGTAATGCGTTCCACTGGCGTCAACACATCGAAGTTCCAGGCAGTGGGATCTGGTCTGCCGTGGACAAAGGCTCTCTTACACCACCACCCCTTGTAACTTTATCATCTCTTAATATGTCTCGGGGAACTCCATTCCCGCAGTTCTAAACAGGTCATGCTAATCCCTCTCTGGAGGGAAAGGTCGGAGGGAAAGGCTTCCAGGAAAGAGAAGGGCGTTCTGTCCACTCGCGTCTCAGGTAAGCTAGTCGCTCACCTGTTGCTCGCTGGACTTCGATACGTGTTTTCCACCCGGGTCTTCGAGAGATCCTCGCGTCCCATATCCTTACTGAGTGACGCTGAGTTTCGACAGTCTACAGTAGTGCATCGCTTTGCGAGACGTCCCCCATGTCTCACATCATCCTGGGATCCTTATAGAAATAATTCATACCTCGGATATCCAGAATGATAGCAAGAGCTGCAGGGCATATATGACTTCACACTTTAGCAGTGTCATGTGATACATCATCACACACACACATTGCATGGTCACAGTGTTTTGCGTGATCTACTATATGCCAAAGAAAAGGAAAATGAAACACGATAAGTTCCCAAGTGCGCTTTCTTGTAATGATTATATTGTCGGGAGATACAAGAATGAGATAGAAGACGTAGAACAGTCAGATGATATATGAGGAATAGACTTAGTGTCACCGGATGGTGGTGTTCGGGTTGGTGGTGGTCTGGTGGCATCATGCAAGTCATAGAATTTTTGTTATGTGGACAGGAAAGGGAACTGTTTACAAATTTTGCGTACAGTAAAGCTATCCAATTTGTACAGACCTTCACTGATATTAATTTTACAATTCTTTGTGTATTTAATAATTGAAGATTCAATGATATTTCCCGTGGTAAAGGAGTTATAGTTAATAACTGAAGTGGCATTACTCCAGTCAACACAATGGTCATAATTTTTCACGAGATTAAACATAGCATTTGATTTTGGTCTTGTTCTTATACAAATTTTTGTTGCTTGTCTAACGTAAAGAACCATACTAGTCTGCCCAACATAAAACATTAACTCAAAACGTAAAACAGGTATTGGAGTTAAGAACTTAATTGTTGTACGTAGAAGTAACTTTACAAAGCGATTTTTTCCTTATACTGTTATACTGTCTTCTTTTTGAGAGTCTCGAAAAGTCTGGAGGGGACGCATGGATTGTCGTTAAAGGGTTGAGCTTTTTCAAAGGTTAAACAAGCACGAAAAGGTAGAGCCATAGTTGATGTTGGCCTCTGTTTCATAAGAGAATGTTAATGCTAGCCATTGTGTAAGGATAAAAGGTAGAAAAGGAACAGGAAGAGAGAATTAAGAAAATTGCACAGCTTCGCTGTTGAGGGTAGGAAGTATGGTAAGGAATTAGTTTTCGTTTGCCGGTCTCGCCACAGAAAGTAACCAAGACCTGTGTGGTGACAGAGGCATAGAAAAGTCCATTAGACGTGATTCTTTAGACGTGATTCTTTTACAGTAATGTTAAATAGGTGCCTTGTTGTACGTAACTGTGTGGATGTTGGTGATTGATATCCTTCATGAGTCATCATCAGTGGTTGAAATAGAAGCATAGGTCAAGTCAGCTTGTGACTGGCGTTGTCCTTAAGGTTTAAGCAGCATTGATTAACGCTTATTTTCTCCAGTGTAGTTAGAAAGGTACGATCTTTGTAGTATATAACGTGCTCTACTGGTTTTTGAGTTTTACATAGGTATAATACTTCGGAGAGAGAGAGAGACCCAGTATTACCTTGCATAGTATATTCTCAAAATATGTTTGCATTCAGCCTCCTCTGAAGTATTTCACCACTCATAACTAAACCAAATGGTAATCTCAATCACCTATACCTTCATAGGGGTGTCTGAAATGTAGTAAGATAGCTTGACTGATCGTCTAGTATTCAATGCCAATACCCATTCCGCATATCAAATTTTTGGAACAATCTAACCTCTGAAAACTCAAATAATACACAAACAATCCTGGTATTAGATGAATTTCTCCTTTCTGGTCCCTTTATTCAGTGCTTGTGGACCAATGAAATTCTTTTGTCACAGTGTCTTGTGTCCAGTAACCATACGACTTGCCTGTTCTGTTGATTCTTCCACTTTGGCTATGACTTTCATTTTTGTGATTCACTGCACTCATCATGAACCTTTAGTTTAACACTGTTTGGCGCTCTACATGAGATTGTTACTAGGTTAAATTGATGAATGAAGAGTTTGCTTGATAATGCCGGGTAATTTCCTTAGCTCTTCTGAAAGCACAACATTTATTTGAGATATGAACTGCACTAATATTCTCACAATTCATTTAACCAAAATTTATTCAAATTCCTGTTTTCCCACAAAGGCCTCAACAGAATATTTCTTTGTGGTCATGTAATAGACAATAGCTATTTTACTTTCCAAATGTGCTTAGTAGAATTCCACATGTACATCACACTCTATCGCATGGCTATTAACTGTTTGTCATGTTATATATGTTAAGGAATAACATTCACGATAGCCCCACACTCATTTTGAAACTTAAAACTTTTACTGTCTACCTCCATGGATATTATAATGGCCTTGTCGCTGCATCGTATTTAATACTTTACACCTACTTGACATCTGGAAAGCTAGTAAATAAAAAATTTGCCATCTACAGCATCTTGAGTCTTTCAGAATGTTTTTTTGTAAGCATTCATGCACATAGAAGTGTTTAATAAATCAGAAGGACCATTCTGACTTTTCAGGGAAAGGGAAGGGTTTCATGGTCCTATATTCGCCATCCCCATTCTCTCTATATATCAACTAACCCCCCAAAAAGGGGGTGGGGCATTAGAGCAGGAGCAATCAGACCACAATTAAGGAGAAAGAGATTTAGAAGAAGGTGGGATGTAGGACACTGTTTCAGCCAAGATAATCTCTACTGTGCATTCATTGCAACACGAAGTTTCCTGACCAGAGAAGCAGTACCCATCCCAGGGAAAGTCAGTAAAGAAGCTGTCCAGGGATAGCCATTGAATTCTCTCAGAATGCCAAAGTTGGTGTTTTGAGGGGTTACAGAGGATGGATGTGCCCAGTCAGAATTAATGGAAATAATGTTGTGGTCAGGGTACCCTAAGGGTGCAGAATGGTGTACGAATAGTGGGAGGGCTCAGAGGAATAAAAGAGTTTAAGTATGTAGGAGGAATGGTTGTGACAGTTCAGAACTTAGGTAGGATGTTTGATGAATTATTTCAGATTATTAAAGAGGGAAAAAGGAAAGGCCTCATATCTACTAGGATCCTGGTTAGAGCTGAAATCTCCAGCATAGAGGATCTCTGTGCATGGATGAAAAGAGCAAATCTTTTTAGCAAGAAGTCAAATAGGTAAAGAGTTGTATATAATTAGAGGAATTGGGTGAGGGAAATGAATGAAGCACAAAAACAAGGTAATAGAGGTTAGTGAGATTTGAACCAGATGGCATCAAATTTAGGAAACTCAGGATCCATGAGGCAAGCAATAGGTGTTTTTGTATTACAGTAGGCACAAAGTTTACCCTTGGAGCAGAAACAATAATAGATGTTATCAATGGAGAGCTGATGGTGCAGCCTTGGTCAGTTGGATTTCAGCAAGAAGAAAAAGCTCAGGGGAGAAGGTAGACAGGTGGTGTTCATCAAAGTATATGGTATTTATCCAGCTGTACAAATACAAATACAAATTTTCAAAATGATTATAAGTACATATGTAAGTAGAGAGAAGAGAGTAGACAAGAGCTTCAATAATGTGTTTTAAGTAAGAAAGAATATGATCAACAAGCTATGAGAGAGTTAGTTAACGTATTATTACATAATATGAAAGTAATGTGCAGGGTAGCCTTTTATATGCTGGTTAGCCTTTCATTCTCTGTGATTTAGGATGAGAAATATCTTTTTTTCTTTCATGCTTGTTTGCTGTTTCCCCACATATGCAGTGTTGTGCCAAGAACAGATGAAGAAAAGGCCTAATTCACTTACATACATTCTCTAGCTGTTGTGTAATGCAGTACTGGTGCCATTATAAAGGTAATTGGAAAAAAAACAGTTTAAGAATTGCAGTAAATGAATCTTAGCATAGGGAGCCCTTTGTAGGTGAAGAAGAAGGTGGAATTGAATAAGGAAGGGATTACATAGAACAGATTTGCTCTTAGGAAGGTAGTGCAGAGTTTTAGAGAAAAGGTAGCAAGTTGATGCAACATTTGTAGATTTAGTAAAGGCATATGATAAAGCTGGTAGGAAAGCTGGGAAGTTCTGACCACGTGGTATTGTTGAAAAACTTATGAATTCCTTAAGAAGCATATATATTGGAAGTAGTGTTTGTATGGTAGGTAGTAGTTGGCAAACAGTCAGTGAACAGGGAGGTATATTATCAGTACTACCCACCTGAATATTGAGAGGGTTAGTGGCAGCTGCATAGGGAGCCAGCACTTCAGTGGTTGTCAAGTTGCACCCGTCTGACCTAGGTAGCTGTCTTTTCTTTCTGCCTCACCCACATGTGGACTACTGGCATTCTGTCCTAAAGCAGGCAATCTCTTTTTGTCATCCATAACATTTGACAACAAGTAACTCACATTGCTCATTCTTCTTAACTCTAGATTTTCCTTGGGTGAACAATATGCACGTGCTCTGCCTTTTGGCAAAATAGTAAGAGCAATAGATAGAAGGATTTATGAGGAACATTTAGGCAGGAGTATTAGATGAAAGTAGTCAGTCAGACCATTAGGTAGTAGCCTCTGCAAACACTGTGCTAGAGTTGCCCTCTGCCAGTGGCCTGTTAAGGGTGAGACACTAAAGGCCAAAAAGTGGCAGTGGAGTTCACTAGTTATTGTTGTAGCCACCCCCTTGAGGGAGTTCCAGGTGTGAACAGGCATCAGAGATAGATAGATAGTACTTGTACTAGAATAGCAAGTGGTAGTTAGTGGTCTGACAGAATAAATTGGTGATGTCACAACAGTTTAGTGTTATTATTGATAGGACTTTACATGAGATTAGAAAAAGGAGGGGAAATAGTGGTTTAGCGAAATGAAGGATATCGTGATTAGATGCAGATATGTTATTATGTTAGTAAAGTCAGAGAAAATGTTGGATGGAATGATAGATCACTATGATGAAGTATTAAGGAGGAGGATGCTAAAGATGAATGTGAATAAAAGTTAAGTTTGCATTTAGGAGGATATTTACTGTCATAGAGTAATATCAGTGTGATTGGCTAAATATCAAATTTTGTTGATGAATTCACATATCTGGGATTGAGGTTTAATAAGGATGGTGGCTAGTAAGCTAGAAACTGAAGTAGGGTCATTCAAGGAAGAAAAATTGAAGGTACCCTGAAAGATGTGGTAAATAGAAAGAGGCTTGCATGATTGAGTAACAATGCAAACCATGATATATGAATGTTAAGCATTGATCTCAAGTTACTTTTTGTATACTTTTTTGCCTCCTCTGCTTTAGTGTGGTACATCACAAACAAACAAAGATCTCTTTTGCAATCACCCACTCTTCAACTGTCATGTATGATAAACCAAAACCAGAGTCTTTGGAGTACAACCAAGACTCACAGGCTAATTTGTAATTATCCTTGACTGCTTTGAATGCCCTGTTTCTATCCATTAACAGCACATTATTGTCCCATGTACCACATCAATCCACTTCATTCTATCCCTTACACATCTCTAACGCTCCTGAATGTTCAGGCCTTGATACCCCAAAGCTTCCTTTACTCCATCCTTCCTCTTAGTCAGTCTTTCTTCACTTACCTTCTCCATATGTCCAGACCACTTTGGCACACCCTGATCAACTGCCTCACACCACCTATTGCCCTTAGGCATATCATCCTTGACATGTCCACCTTATTCATTACTTTTGCATCCAAGGCACAAGACTTGCATTTGTACAACACTGTTAGGACTACTATATCTTCAAATGTACTCATATTTGCCTTAATATACTCTGACCTCTCTTTTGACATATTCCTTTATGCACGTAGGACCTTTGTCTCATCTTCTTCCTTATGACTCAATTCATTCCCTATGGTTCCATCTGCTTTCATGTCCATTTCCATGTGCCTAAAGCTCTCCTTTTCCTCCTGATTCTCTCCATTCAAACTTACACTCAACTCGTTATATTTCGCCTTCCTGTTGCAAATCATTTCCCATCTTTTGATGACATTTGCTTTCGAATTTCACCTCTCACACAGTCTGCCAAACAATGTCAGTAGATTTTGAAAAGAAGTAGATCATGAAAATGATGGCTAGATATAGTGTGAGAAATTATCAGGTCCAAAGATGGTTCTTTTAAAGGTGCAATTAGCTTATTTCATGTGTGAGGGTAGAAGTGTAGATGAATATTTAAGCTTCATGTAAAGTCAGCTTAGAGCTTATATTAGCATGGAAGTCTTTGTTTTATTGTAGTGCACAAGACATAAGTTAAATTGTGTATGACTGAACATAAAGCATACATACTCCTAATCCATCCCATGTAAATGGAAGCAGAATTAAAGGAAATGTCTCATTGAGATTAGCAAACCATTGAGGTCTCCAGCCTCAGCTCCATATTCTGGTTAAAGGGCAGGGATGACCATTATTTGGAATATAATTGCAAACCTTTGTGACTGGATTGATTTACAGATAGTTTCATTGAATATTTGATGCATGATAATAATCAGTTTGTAAAATTTATAATGATACAAAATTAAAGACCACATCATGTAAGGGGTAATGGTACCTAACAAATTTTTTTGGAGATGTAAGTTTCATAGAGGGTATGAGTATTTTGAGCATTGAATATGAAACTTATAAATTTTGACATTAGACATAATTGTAAGAAATCATTACAGATAATGAATTATTTGATGTAATCATCTGTTATGTAGAGCTCCTTTGTCATGCAGCAAGATATTAATATTTATTATTTCATTTGTAGGAGACTTAGATAACTGGTCAATACCTGAAAGTAAGCTGAATGAGACATGTCAAAATATGACAAGTCCCATTGGTGGTTGGGGTGTAGGAGGCTTTGCTCCTTATGGATTTAACGGCATCATGCAAGGGGCAGCCACATGCTTCTTTGGCTTTGTTGGCTTTGATGTTATTGCAACAACTGGTAAGTTCATTTGGATATATGCTTTAGTTTTAAATCTTTTATGATGCTTTTGACCTTGTATATATGCACAGAACAGAGAAATTTGAATATGTATAAATATATGGGAAAGATGTGTGTATATGATAGACTTTCTCTTACTGTAGATTGGTAATATGAAACATTTGAATGTTGGTAAGGATTGCAGAATGGGTTAGACGATTGGTTGGTGGATATGGTTTGACTGAGGTGAGTTACTATGTAGACCAAGTCATGGTGATTTGTTAATGAATCAGGAGGAGGTGATGAAAGCTTTGCATAAGATGAAGTGCCACAAACTGGCAAGAATTAATGAATGTGAGAAATACTTGAAGAATGGGAGGGATTTGTGTATGGCAAACATAGACCTGGGAAAAGTGTATCATAACATATCATTGACGGAGATACCTTGTAGAAGGTGTTACAAATATTTATATGGAATGAGAGCTACTAAGTGCAGTGAGGACTTTTAATCAGAAGGATGAGATACATGTATGAGTAGAAGTGAAGGAGGATGAATGTTTGTCAGTGAAGGTGGGCTTCAATCAGAGGTATGTAACATCACCATTGCTGTTTAATCTGGTCATGGACAAGGTGGTGAGGGAGGTAAATGCAAGGATCTTGGAGTGAGGGGTAGGTCTATCGTATGCTAAAACTGGTGTATCCTGGAGATTAGTCATTTGCTGTTTGCAGATGACACTGCTATGATGGCTGACTTGAGAGAGAAACTCCAGAACTTAGTGTCTGAGTTTGGGAGAATGTGTGAAAGAAGCAAGCAGAGCATTGATGCAAACAGAAGTAAGTTAATGAGGTGTAGCAAGAGGGGCTAAGACAGGATGGATTGAATGTGATGTTGATTAAGGAAAACTTGGAGGAATTGGATTGTTTTCGGTTCCTTGGAGTGGACTTAACAGCAGATCCAACCATATGGGTTAAAATAAGTCATAGGGTTGGAGAGGGGGAGGGGATATCCTAAGGTCCTGTGTGCATTGAGAAATGTGCAGAAGGAAAGGTCATTGTCTGTGAGGGTAAAGATGGGTATGCTTGAATGTATATTAGTCCCAGCAGTGTTGTACTGTGTTGCCAGACTTCACTTGCGTGAGGTTGCTCTCAGAGTAAAGAGTCACTTCTTGCATCAAAGGAGTCCATCCTAACCCTGCTGCTGAATGTAGTGCAAAGGGGGTGGATGGAGCAATCTCTCCCTCTTGAGCTTTACCACATGTAGCTCTTTATTGTACAGTATATTTAATGATATGATGATCTGATCAATTTCATTCTAATTCTAAGCCTTTTAGACCCGTAAAAGGAAAATGGATGTATATGCATGTCTTCTTAACTATTTCATTGATTTACATTACACTAGTAGTCAGTGAAACAACCTTGTCCATGTCACTACCTTCCTAAAACACAGACGTTTCATTAAACAAAACTCTCCTGATCATAGCTATCAACTCCTTTATGTTATCAAATATCAAATTTGTTTTCATTAAAAGAATGGTCACTGGACTCATCATCAATTTTATTCTTGACAACAGCTGTATTCAGTCTTTTTATGTGAATGTGAAAATATTTGAGTTTAGATTCAGTGTCCAGATGATATAGAGTTAAGTTTTGCAATATACAGTGTGTTCATACATACTACTGTTTTGAGCTTCTGATCATCTTGGCAAGTTAGTAATTTGTCTCCCTCCTTAACCAAATCCTGGATATGCCCTTGGTGTTGTTCAGCCTTGTAGGTGCAGGAGCCCCTGGGTGTGAGGTCTTATGGTTATAGCCTTAGGACTTCTTTGTGAATGGGGTCTTAGGGTTCTACAATTTGAAAATATAATACTGTTGTGCAGACACAACTCTTGTACTTGGAATGCAAAAGAGAAGAGAAGAGGATGGACACATTGGAAATGAAATCCCTAGGAACAATAAGCATGATAAGCATTGTGAAGTGGTTTCAACATGTAAAAAATGAAATTGTAAGAGTGAGTTGTGATAGTAAATGCAGTTTGTCTGAGACAGCTGACATGGGTGTGCTAAAGTGGTTTGGATACATGGAGAAGATGGGTTAAGAAAGACTGACTAAGAGGATGTGCATGTTAAAAGTGGAGGGAGGAAGGGGGAGGAGGAGACTAAGGAGATGGAAGAATAAAGTAAAAGAGGTTTTGAGGTATCATGGCCTGAACATTCAGGAGGGTGAAGAGTGTCCTTAGGATAAAATGGATCAGTATAATATGTTGTTTGGGGTGAGGGAGGATATGCTGTCACTGTCATCCCTGAGATTGCTAAATACTATCATGAAAACAATCACCCTGGAGACCTTAAAAATCCAGTTATTTTTATACCCTTCTGCTGATGATGGTAACATCATTGAATCTGTCATAATTACTAATACTTAGAACTTTGTCCCGAGGTATCTTTACAGCCCATCTTATTATCAACCAAATCATTATGAAAGAATTAAGGAGACGAAAACATAAAAAAATTCGTCCTAGACGAATCTAGCTACCCAGGCCAACCCCTGCCATGTAACCCCTATTAACCACATGGCACCCCCCACTCTCCCTTTAGCAGTTTGTGTCGGTCAGGCCGGTGTGTTGTCTATGATGGTAGATGCTAGACAGCACCTCTGTTCTGATGTTGGGATTTAAGTAACAAAATCAATTATTGGCACCTAATGAGATGGATTGTCTATATGAAACATGTACCACATATGTAGAAAAATTACATATCAAATAGAACTATAGTGCGAATTCACCTTCATAACTATCATCATGGACTAGTGTGATCAAAATATCTGTATCTAGATATTTTTTTCATAAATTTGCCACTTCCCACATCTGCAAGGTAGCGTTAAGAACAGACGACTGAGCCTAAGAGGGAAAATCCTTACTTGGTTCCCTTTCTCTGTTTCTTCTTGTGGAAAAGTCAAAACTGGAAGAGAGGATTTCCAGCCCCCCACTCCCTCACCTTTCAGTTGCCTTTTACGATATGCAGGGAATACGTAGGAAGTATTATTTCTCCCCATCCCTAGGTGATGTGAGAAGGAGATGGAGTGAGTACTTTGAAGGTTTGTTGAATGTGTTTCATGATAGAGTGGCAGATGTAGGGTGTTTTAGTTGAGGTGGTGTGCAAAGTGAGAGGGTTAGGGAGAATGATTTGGTAAACAAAGAAGAGGTAGTAAAAGCTTTGTGGAAGATGAAAGCCGGCAAGGCAGCGGGTTTGGATGGTATTGCAGTGGAATTTATTAAAAAAGGGGGTGACTGTATT
>JAUUDZ010417763.1:0-14574 GCA_032361705.1 Panulirus versicolor | reverse complement strand
ATATGTATTCTTTTTATATAGTCTGTCTGTAAGTGCCTTTGCACCCTTTTCTTCAGTCCTGGTGTTACTTCCCCTTATTGGGAGCTCGCGCAGCAAAAAGGATGCACCACTTCCAGTAGCAGAGACATGCGGACTCCTTTCGAGTTAAAAGTTTTTTTTTGGCGAGACTGTACTTTTAATGATACAGTCCCGCCAATTGTAATTTTACACTCGCCGAGGAACTCCATGTAGGCAGTGTCTGTTCACACCTATTTACATATATATACTTTATTTTCCTGATTTCCGATCCTTTTTCTATGCTATTTCCACTACTAATAGGAATATATCTAGGAAAATGTTATCTGCTTCATCATATCATGAACTAAACTTGGAAACATCTTTGACTGGTATTTTATTTTTTCTGCAATGTTTTCATTGGTAATCGTTAGATGTTCGCATTGTTTAAGCTGTTATTTTCTTTACTGATGGCAAAATCATTAATTGGGACTGCATCCTAGCCTTTCTGTCCAAAATACAATAGAAAATAATGGGAAATATTTCCGTAGTTCGTCATAGAACAGTGGATGAATTATGAAGACATACAGTAATATGATGAATACTATACAAAATCAAATGGTCTTGAGACATTTTATTTCCTACTCATGAAGCGCTGGACTATTTTGTAAGAAGACAAGAATTGCATAAGAATAATGAGTGATGAACAAAATGAATAACTAATTCGCTATACATATATCAATTTCTAAATGCCAAGGTCAAGCGAAAGTAAGACAAGAAAATCTTTAAGACACTCGTGTCCACCTTTTGTGACCCCCACAATTTTTCACCATCAAAATTTTCCAAAGAAAAAAAAAAAATCCCCAAACTCATCCTATCTTACCATTGGTCAATAATCCTTTGAGTTTCACGAATCAAAACGCTGCATTTATTCCTGGTATTAGGTCGATGATTTGATTGGTGAAGATGAGCATTTTCTAACCAATGAGAGCCAGAGTTGATGTAAATTGTGAAAACTGAGGTTTTGGGGAGACAGCTGAGGGGAATGACAGCTGAGGTGTGTTTACAAGTAGGGTATTGTGGTGATGGAGGCTGTGATCACTACAACACTAATGAAGATGTGAAGGTGAGTTGGCAACATATCTGCTACAGTGATGGAGAAGCTGTCACAGTTGCGTGTGATTTGTGACTTGGATTTTAATTTGATACTTGAGATATTATCCAGACTCAGTGATTACACATATATATGGGAATGATTCATTGATGCGGGTAGTAGATACCATTGTTCATTTGCAAACAGTGACGAATATGGTTTTGTTGATATCATTGAAGCTCTTTGAGTAATAAGTCTATACCCTTTTCGTCTGTTTCAAGTTCTACCCAACCTTGTTCGAGATTCTAAGTATGACATTAACCAAAAAGATAACCAATTTTTCGTCCTAGATATTTAATCCTTGAGATAACAAGAAAACTAGAATGCAATCTCAAGTGATTTATTCCAGCAAGTTCTTTCCATATATCGAGGGCTCTAGTCATGAACAGTGCTTCTTTTGTTGTTGGTCTTGAATATATAACAAAGAAGACAAAGCGTTGCAGTAGAAAGGATCATGTTATCTATATTTGTAGTGTTTTCATAATTTTTGCTAACATTATTCTAAGAGCAATGTTTCTGTGCTGAAAATGATTTTTTTTTTCTATAGGAGCATAGCTCTCTTGTTTAATTACTATTACCCACCCACCCACACCCATATTATGATCTTAAATGAATCACACTGAGTGAAAGCTCTTTAAAGTACAGGTAAAAGTTGGGGTTAAGCAGTTGGTTATTATGTTGACATCTTGCACCGATCATATAGCATTTTGCTAACTGGAATCTTTCCTTCTATTTCAGTAATAATTGTTTAAAAGTACCAGCTGCCCCTTTTGAATCCTGTGTTGTCAAGGTCAGGTGGGCTCTGGTAGTTTCCCCTACCTAATTTGGTTAACTTTCAATGCTGGAAGAGTCATTGTCCATTAAATCACTCTTCACATGGTCTGAAGACAGAGCATCAACATCAAGTAACTCAGGAACATCTGCCCACTCAGTTTCCTCCCAAGAAGTCTCATGTGAATACATTGTCTCAGCATGGCTAGAGGCTGACTGACTTCTAGATGAAACTCTCATGCTTTTCCAACTCAGTAGCCACCCAGGTTTGATGAACAGCTTGTAATTAGATGTGTGAAACTCAGAGCATATATTCTTGCATTGTGTAAATTTATGTTTGGATGAGTTAAGGAGTTAGGAGACAACTTTTGACCTCTTGGATTATTTAGGCACTAGCAGTAAATATCCATATAGTAAAGGTAAATTTTCAACTACATTATTGTAAGAAGTATATCTGCTGATGATTAAGTAGAACCTAGATTTCTAAATAAGACGATACACAACTCAGCCTGGTGAGACACTGGTGCTCACTCTTTAACTTTTGCTGCACTGTGTCAGACATATGAGATACTCTATACTTTTTTTGAAGCTTTCTGAATTAGGTGTGGGTGTGGTATTTTTGTAAGTTTTTGTCGCACACAAATATTATATATGAATGTTTTTATTAGTTTTATCTGTTATCCTGTAAGAGTGACACAGCTTAAGCTTCCGAGACATGTCCACTGATTCTGACCAACACATGGAAAAAGCTTAGTCCTTTAGTGTCAACAAACTATGCATTAGATGGCACTACAAGCATTAATGGCCATATATTCCATCTTGAGGCAGAGTTATCCAATTCAAGTACGTATTGATTCTCATATGAAGTTGACTGCTCCTAGTCTGAAAGGTCCTCATATAAGGTTAGCTGCCTTTTAAGGGTTAAAGTGGGGTAGGTTGCAGTTGTTAGGGAAGACTTGAGAAAGTGACAACCTCCAAAGCTTACCTGTGTAAGGGAAGCAACACTGTATCCTGCCCCTGAATTGTCAGTTGCCAAACAGGAATCATGTGATGCTGTGGCTTGTTAAATATTGATTAATCTTACTAGTGTTGGAGGCATGGAAGCAGCCAGTTCTCTGGAAAAGAAACTGAAGCAATGTATATGAAAGAGGGGAAGAAAATCAACATTACGTTCTGGAGAAAGTCATGATTTGAAGTCAAGATGATTATTTACTACTCTTCACCACATTATTTGTAGTTTGAAAATTCAAGATCACAAGATATTGCACCCTGTGATAGAAATGACAAATCTCTTTTATAGGGGGAAAGAATTTCACAACCACTTATTGCTTCATTCTGCGACTTCAACCCAACATAAGTGAGAAGGGCTTTTGGAGTTTAGAGAGTAATAGGTGGACACATTAGTTAGTAGTAGTTAGAAGCAACATAGGTAGGAGCCTCTGAAAACACTGCACAAGAGTTGCCATCTACTAGTGGTCTGTTAAGGGTGAGGCATTAAAGGCTAAGAAATGGCAATGGAGTTCAACATATATGGAGACTCTTTTGCCCTGGCCTCCCTATTGTGGGAGTTCCCAAATGGAATGGGCATCAAGGATGTAGAAAGATTGATGAATAGAGAAAATGTAGGATTAGATAAAGCCATCTAAGAAAAGCTGTATGCCAAAACCAGACCGATGATGACTAACCTAACCCTGACTTTTCAAGACTTCGAATTTCCAGGAGTGGTGTTTGGAAGTGATAACATGCCATGAGTGAATAGAGCGTAGTGTTACCATCCTGCCTATGGAGCATTTTCACATGGCATCTATCATTCCTTGATAATTGTAGTGTTATACCATATGTAGCACAAAATAACATTATAATGTACTATAAACAAAACAAAAAAAAATGTAAAGGTTTTAGGTATATGTAGAAGTACACATTTAGTTACATTTATTGTTCTGGAGAAAGCAAGGACTTAAGAAAGGGTTTTCCTTATATGACCTCTGTTGGGCATGATCTTTCACAGTGGAAATTTGTTTTCATTTCTTATCAAGCTTCTACAACAGTTATAGATGCTACTCAGTAATTGCAGGAACATTGCTTCTGTAATGTTTCAAAAATAGTGCAGAAATAAAGTGGTACAAGTATAGTCATACACCAAGGTTAGGTTTTAGGAGAGTTGATATTGTTTTATCCTTGACACTGCCAGGTAAGAATGTATAGCTTGAAAAATTTGGTTTCTTCATCATTTTTGGATAGGTTATGGAGTTTCTTTTATTGCTGTTGAGAGTTGAATGTTAAACATATGATACATACTCTTTTGTTTCAGATGAGTATTATGTTGAAACACAGACATTTGCAGGCATTGTAAGTATTTCAAAAAACTTCATTTGATATAAATACCTGACGTTTCTTTTCTCTATGGTCAGAACCACACAATCTATAGTACATTTAGAAAGGAGATTTTACCATCCTTACCAATTGTTATCCGTTTCATCTTGGTGTTGGTAGCTTGCTCATTCTGGGGCCACCTTTGGCCACTCAGAGACCACCACAGAGATGAGATCACCATTTTACTATTCCTTGGTCATTTCAACAGCTCAGAATTCTCCATTGTCTCAAGCCTGTTGTTGTGGGTAGAGGCAAGAAACCTTGTTTCATCAAGAATCTCCCCAACTATCTGCCTTGCTATACTATGCATGGTTCATTTTTCATGTTTCTACAGTGAGGAGCCATCAAGAGTGTTGTGAAGGTGGCTCCACAGGAAGTGAAGGCTCTGCTCCTCTTCCCCAATTCTCCAGCAGGGATTGACAGATTAAGACAGAGTTCCTGCCAACATCACTTTCCCAATCTAGCCAATGGATCAGGAAATCTTACCTGTTTAGAGATTCTATAGGAAAAAGCTGGAATGAGCTGCCACTTCTATGGTTGAGTGGATTGCAAAGGATAAGGAAGCACAGCTCTTTTTTGCTGGAAACACTGAGGGATAGAAGGCCCTAACCTTAGATTTTCGAGGGAATTTCGAGAGAATCTTCCATTTTGCAGAGCATTGTCTCGACTAGAAATTTTATTTTCAGCTTTGAAACCATGTATTTTGTAATTTGATAATTCATTTCTATGCAGTGAAAGGGATTACTTTGCTATCATATTGTCAGGTTTCACACCCCTGTTTTATCTGATAATTTTGTTAATGAATGTTTTGGTAGTTGTATAAGTTTTTGTAGTTTATTCCAGTTTGATACTGTTTGTAGATATGAGTTTTACCATGTTCATGAACACCTTTGTTGTTAAGACTTACAGTTGCTATGTGTGCTGTATTATATTTTACACTTCACATATCTGTGTATTATGATACAGAACCACTTCCATTATCTATACTGCAAAGACTTCATTATTACCCTTTATATTATTGAGTATTTAGCTGTGTGCAGTGTCTACATTTTGCGGAGCTATTTACATGATATATAGCGAGTATGAAACTGTTCTGCATAAATGAATCAGTTAGATTATTACATCTAAGATTAGAATGATTTTACTGTTGCTTTTTCTTCATGTGCTATGTTTTATTTTGGCTTTATATAAAGTAACTGAAAAAAAAACTTTAGTTCATGCATATGGATAAGATTGGCAGAACCTTAGTGTGGGGGCATATGCTGTGTCTGCAGCTGATGACCTTCTACTAAGGATTTGAAAACTGAAGAGTGCATAAACTCAGCAAGCTTAAGTTTTGTTATCTATGTTACTTTCAAGGATGGGAAATGAAGCAAGATCAGGATTGGTTTTAAAGATGTAGTTGTGGCTAGATTTTGGGTTTTATTTAGCTTGATGGGTGTTGGGCTGTGCTTAGTTAAGAAGTCCTGATTGTATCTGATGATTGGTTTAGGTTCTACCAAGTTAACTTGTACCAGGTTAAATACATAAGTAGAAAAGAAGAGTGGGTTGAAGGAATTAGAAGATGTGAAAATGGATAACAATTGTTGTCTTTGTAAAGTTATTTTGTGTATTGACTTCTGTATTGGCTTGAGGAGGGAAATGATCATTAAGAGCAAGGGAAGCTGAAAAAGAACTATCAGCTTATGGTCATACATGCATTTTTTTTATTAGGTTTGTAAAGAAGTGCATTCTTCATTTTGAATAATGCACAAAACTCATCAGTTCCTTTTGATAATATCAATTTCTTTTTTGTGTCTTTGATATTGTAGGTACGTTGAGTAATGCAAGTCAGGGATGAAGGAGAACTTTGTTCAAAATGTCATTAATCCGTATTAGTGGCCGCGCCATCCTCACCCCAATTGTAAGTACAATACTCTGGTAGGTATGATGATGTCTGCTTTTCTGTATTCTAGGTTAAGCATGACCCTCAGTTATCCAGTTATGGTTTAAGATTTCACGAGAAAATATGTACATATATCTATGTATATTTTTATAATTTTTATAATCCAAGTTATCTTTCATTGGTTGTAATGTGAGTAGGGAAAGTATGTGCAGGAAGGCAACTACCATAGTGGGAAGTACTGTAACAGTAATGTAATTGAATATTGCACTGGTAGGTAAGGTTTCTTAGTTTACCAAAGGCAGAGAGGTTAAAAATGGAGTAAAGGGGGAAAATACATTTAATCCAAAGACTGGAGATAAAACAGACAGGTGAAAGGAAGGATATATTGGTAACTTCATTAGATATCAAAAGCTGAACTAGACAAACAGGTGGAGAAAGGTTTTGAAGGTGATTTAGTAGGCATTTTATGTTACAGAAAAGAACAAGTTGATATTGTGAAGGAGCACAGTATTCCAGACAGAGGATATGTTACACATACAAAGGACAGACAGAGGATTAGGTACACATACAAAGGACAGACAGAGGATGAGGTACACATACAAAGACTCACAGGATGGAGGATGGATATTTTGTTCATTATATTGAACTGAAGGAGGGTTCATAGGAGTATATTGAAAAAAAATAACAGAAGGCCTGTTGCCCGTGACAAAGTTACGTGCCTATATTCTAATTTATACTAAATGAATATTTATTGCATGTAAATGATGTTAGGATAGAAGAGCAAGAAGAGTCTTTGCCCACACTCCCCTCTCTGTGGCATAAAGAGTTAGCAGGGAAATGTATGTAAGAATTACCATATATTGTTAAAGTAAGATTAGTGTGAAATTTTATAGGAAAGAATGAAAAGGAATACCCAATGGCTTCTACTTTTACTGTTTTATGTTGGCCTAGTTATTAGCAATAACAGAAGTAACAGAAAATGTCGTAGTATATATATATATATATATATATATATATATATATATATATATAATTTTGTTAGAGATTTTTCATTCAATGAATATGTGAACTGCTGAAAAATTTACCCTACCATTTATTGAAGATAATATTGATATTAACAGTTCTGCTTGGAAGGAGACTTTTTTGGTTGGTTGTCAGCATTACAATAGTCTACATCTTTTTGACCAGAGTCTCATGTCAGTTGTTCTAATAACTTTACAGCCTTATATTTCAAAAAGGTTTCATGATTTACATTGTCAAATTAATTTAGAATCCTGAAAACTTATATCGAAAACTTATATCAAGCACCCATGCAGTCTGTCCTTCCTAAAGGAAAAGGGACTCGATATTCTTAGCTTCTGTTGGTAAGATAGGTTTCTTCAAGGTGGGATTGGTGCTCATTTATAGCTCTACTTTCAGTTTTTGCTGTATTTGCAGATTTTGAGATCTTATAATTGAAGCCCATTTCTAGTTTGTAGATCATGAAATAACCCCTGTTGCACCTAACTTGTATCATTCATCTTGTCAAAGGCTTTACTGTTTAAAACTTTGTGTTGCTTTATGTTGTAGAGGCAACCACTGATCTGTGTGTTTGTTTTCTATGGCATGTGAGTTTTATGATAAACGTCTCTTGTGTGGTACTTCATTAAATGATTGTTGAAAATATGATTAACTGTATATCAGAGGTTAATTTTGAATCCCATTTGTTTGATATCTCTGAAGATTTCTGATGAATTTGTAAAATGATCTTTTGTTGTGGAGACCTTGCTGATAATCCATTATATTATGATCTACCAGAAAATTTTAGACTTTGTCTTATATATGTTATTTTTTTGTTGCTCTGCCAAAAACCACAATGAGGCTCATGAACAGTAATTTAAGGCAAATATTTAATCTCCTTTCTTATATATAAGGTTATTTCTCAACTTTCTGTCTTTTATGATTGTTAGATATTGTGGCTTCATTAGATTGTAAGTTGCCAACTGACTTCATTTAAAACTCTTTAGGCTAAGTTATCAGGGCCATATGATATGTTTGGATTGTCCTGGCCTAAGTATTATAGCTCTTAATATCTGTCAAGTTCCATATTTTTGTAATTTAGTCTTAGAAATTATTTCGGTGGTTGAGGTATGCATATGTGTATAAACACAGACTTGAAGCATAGAAACAGGGTTTAGGGGTATTCTATTAGTTTCTTATGATCTAGAATGATGAGAAAGAATGACAAGGTGAAGGAAAGTCTTGTGTATTTAACTAGACAGAATAAGAGGGACATAATGACAGACTAGTTATAGATATCTTGCTTGCTTCACCAAAAAAAGGATGAAACTAGACAGTTGTGGAAGAAGTCATTGTTGATGAGAAGTATATTAAACATAATGATAAAATGGAAATTGGACTAAGAATGAGAGAAGGAACATTATATCATACTGAATTATTAGAAAAACAGAGAGGCTGAGTATGGGAAACTTAATTCTATAGAAAGTATGATGAAAAACAGATGTGGACAGACAGACAAATGGAGATGTTGAGGAGGTTTATTTTGTGAAAAACAGATGTGGACAGACAGACAAATGGAGATGTTGAGGAGGTTTATTTTGTTCACTTTACAAGTCATACAATGATGACATAAAGAGACAGATAGGGTGGAGAAGGGGTTTCTTATTCAGTGCATCAGACATAAAATGACTGGATAGATGGATAAGTTGGATTGATACTTTGTTCATTTCATCAAAGAGATATATAGGATGGAGGTGAAGTTGATGTGCCTGAGAAAGGCAGAGTATAGGTGAAGTATCCTGTTAACTTTGTGATGGGATAGTGGGACAAAAAAGAGTAAAGGGATAGAGAATTGTTTTCACTAGTTAACTTTATGATGGGATAGTGAAACAAAAAAGAGTAAAGGGATAGAGAATTGTTTTCACTGTACCCATATTAGAATGAGACAGACATGTAGACAAACAGACATGGTAATAGAGTTTTTCCTCCATTTTTTAAAATACAGGAGAATGACAAAGACAAGTGATTAGGCAGGAAGACAAATACATTTCAAAAGAAAGGATATAGGGGATGTTCAGTCTTGCCTGTCATAGGAGGGTCATACAAACAAACATAATGACAAACTAAGCTATGCAGATAAGAAATACAGTGAAGGAAGGGCAACATATTTGTTCATCAAATGCTGGACAGAGAGAGAGAGGTAGTAGGAATATCATGTTTAACTCAGAGGTAAGAGAAAGAAAGAGGTAGACATTGATATAGTGAAATCTTACAGTTGAGTGAGGAGGAACGTGTTGAAGTTCGGGCACTACGTGAACGGGCAATACAGTTCCAGAATGAGCGGCAAGAGCTCCAGCGTCAGCAACACGTGCAGTGCCGAGTCTATCACCATCAAAGAGAAAACCAGCATAAAACTTGGGTGAGTCTGTTGTAGTTGTTCTGTTGCTAGACATAAATGATTATGTATGGCAGAATAAGATGATGACTAAAGTGAGTGATGATAAACTAAATGGTGTTTTTGGAAGACTAATTATACCAACAAATAAAGAAAAGAATTGAAGGTAAGGTTTTCATAGTAGTTAAGCTTAGATTTATGATGTTTCAAATGGAAATTGTTGCACTAAAAGGGGTTCAGTAAAGAATTTTTTTTAATGGAGCACTTGTATTCTGCTAAGTGGATATTTAGGTACATAGGTGAATGAAAAGTACATTATGACTATCTTCTGGAATGACAAAATGTCTGTACCATGTCTACCTTTGTTAGGAAACAACATTCCAACCCATATTCTTACACTGTGAGGGATTAAATGATGAAACATTTGATTAATGTTATGTAAACACTGTTTCAAACTTTGATTTGAGATATGAAGATGTCTGGAATGTATGAAGCAAAATAAGACACTGTGCAGAAATATTGAAGACAGTCTGAAATTTGTTCAGAGTTAGTGTAGTTAGAGCATGATGATTGATTTTAGAGTTATCATTGATTGGTTCACAACTGAGTTTACTCTCTGATTCATATCATTTCCAGAAAATTTGAAGATGAATATCTTCCATCCCATACAGATGAAATATTATGAGTGAAATTTATGGAATGTGGCCTTCAGCAGATGATAATTTCAGTATGTTACTTTACTCAAAGTAAACAGCTTATCAGTAAACTCTGAACTTGTGAAAGGCAATTGACTTCTGCATTTGTTTCGTGAAAATGAATACCCCTCACTGCTTGCATAGCATTACTCCCACACCACATGTTTGTTGTACCTTCTACAAAGCTTCATCATAAATGCTATCATCATACAATTTCTCCAGATCCATAAATGCCACATGTAAATCCCTCTCTTACTTTAAGTATTTCTCACAAATTCTTCAGAGCAAACACCTGGTTCACACATGTTCTAACCCCTGAAGCCACATCCCCTGCAAAAAGAAATCTGATACTTTGTGCATGCCATCATCCTCTTACTTGCCACTATCCTATAACACTTAACAGATATACTCTATAGAATTACACCTGTATAACTTGAGCATTCACCTTTGTCCCCCTTGTCTTTGTATAATGGCACTATACTGGCATTCTGCCAGTTCTCTGGCACTTCACCTTGACCCATACATACATTGAAAATTATGACTCACCAGTCAGCAACACTGTCACCACCTTTCTTGAGAATTCAGCAGCATTCTTATCCACTCCAGCTTTTCCACACCCATCTTATGCAAGGCTGTCACCACTTCTCTTTTCACTAAACCAATTGCCATAACTCATTTTGCATACCTCCATCTCCCAAGCACCCCATATCTACCAACTTGCAGTCTAATACATTCACCAGTCTTTCATGTGATCCAAATTTATTTGCTTATGTTATGTATTTGTTGTATGTAGAATGTTGTTTAAATTTTCACAAGTGCATCTTATATGGCATTACTATTTAGTGAAATGGGTTAGACAGTGACTGTTTATCAGTTTAGTAAACTGAGAAGCATCATTTGCTTAGCAAGCAGGATAGTACTATGCTCTAGTCCAGCCTTTTGGCAAAATGTTAGAAAGTGTAGTAGGTAGGAACATCTAGGAGGAGCATTAGGTAAAAACATTAGGTAGAAGTAGTAGGCAGGAGCAGTAGGTAGAAGTAGTGAGGAGAAACATTAGGTAGGAGCCTCAGCAATCACTGCTTTGCTGTTAAGGATGAGGCACTAAAGGCTAAGCAGCACTGGAGTCCACCAGTTATGGAGACTATTGCCATGGCCACCCCTTGAGGGAGTTCCAATTGGAACAGGCATCAGAGATATAGATAGATACTTGAATCACTTATAAATACAGAAAATATGATATGAATAAAGATATTTGTACTTTGACAGAGAAGGCATGAGGATATATATGCTTATCACCCTGGATATGTATCCTAGTTTGTGATACTTATGAACTTGGATGTTCTTAAGTCATTTCTTCTGTGGTTATTAACAGGTGTTTAAGCTATAGAGGGATGACAGTGGTGGGGAAAAGGCTGTGGTGGGACATGGGGAATGGATGATTGGTGTTTGCTACTTTGATGATTGATGTTTCCTATTTTTTCCTTTGTATTTGGAAATATAATTGGCTAGCGTATAGAAGGTAGTCACTGGAGAATACAGAGCACTTTGTTGATATTCTAAGGATTTCTTTGGTGTATTTTTCTAACCAGAATAGGATTGCCTGGACTGCATTCTTCAATCCTTGTCTGTTATATTTAAAAACTGGTCTCTCCATTATTTTCTTATCAATTTTCCTTACTTTTGCTCTCCTCCTCTATGTATGTTTGCTGAAGTACACCTCATTCTTTTCAGTCTTATTTATTACTGCAAGTAAGTGGCACGTACTTCACCAGGTAAACCAACATGGAGAAAACTTCAGCATTTGACATGAGTATTGCTGTAGGGTCTTCAATACTGGAAGTTGTGGAAATGGTTAGTAACTGAAGTGTTTAGGGAATTTTTTCACCCCCTGCTGTGAATACAGGAAAAGGTGCATATATATTTATCAGTGTTATGATTTATGAATATGTATGGTATCACCATGATATCATGTACTTCCTTCAACAGGGCCGTGACAGGTACAGCATTGGGCCTGGCTATCAAAGCAGTGGTAGTGAAAAAGTATCAAGTGGATGTACAACAGATAGAAGTACTCGTGCTTCACCGTCGGTGACTAACAATAAGCATCTTGAAGGACCGGAGACCTCATCCTCATCAGGTCCAAGCAGTCATGGAAGTGGAGAACCTACATCGGAGGGACCTGAAGATTCACCAAGTGCAGCCAATGTGTCGGTTCAAACAGAATCTTCCCTGTCACTCACGGCCAGCACAGATTTACGTTCCTACCTCAACACCTCCCTTGACAATTCCCTTGACACCTCAGTTAGTGCCTCACTTGATACCTGGCAGCACTCACCTTCACTGGTCAGTATTATAACAGGAGGAGTATCCTTCTGTGCCTTTGTTTATATAAAGATGTTACATTCATACTTCATATCTGTGATAGTAATCTAAAGTATCCTACACAGCCTTCTCAAGGCATATTTTTCATTTTGCATTGGCACGTATTCATCACTGCATTTGCCTTATGTTTTCATTACTGTCCTTATTCTTTTATAAATGTTCAGTTTTAAAATTTGGTGCAGGAAGAACTAGTCTTAGAAAGTAAAGAGGTAAGAATGAAGAGATAAAGCCATAGAAACAAAATTGGTGCATTTTTGTTTTTAGTTAATTTGTGTAGGATAATAGAAAACTTTTAGTTGAGATATGTACAGTATAAAAAGATGCATTTTCTTGGTAATGATAGGCTTATGTAGTGGATATAGAAAGGTCATGGTTAATTGGTGGATTAAATGAAACATGCCAGTATAGGCAGTGTGGGTTAGTGGTAGCCATCTGGGCATCCCAGGAACTGGAACTGGGTGTTTATCTATAACTGGGTAAAACTGGCAAGAAATTTTTGCCTTGTGGTATCGTGAAGGGAATTTTTCAGAGCCCAAATGTTAGGTGAAAGATATTGTTTTCCTTGTTAAGATTTACAGTTCTTTTGCTAAACAAAGTTATAGATGTTAGCATTCAGGTAATTATGGTGTCAGCCTTTTGACGGTATTGGACCTCAAAAATGCAAAACAAATCACCGGATATTTTTACTTAAATGAAACATTCTTTAGCATTTTTTGTGAACAAATGGTACTATCTGTGCTTTTAAGAGTTTCTTTTCCTTCACTACTGGTGCTCTAGTAGATGAAGGTCCAAGCACTGAGATACATACTCTCTTATGCTCAAGGAGGTTACTATGTCATAGAATGACTCAAGATCTTGATAAATAGGCACCACCTTGGTTATTGAAAGCAAGGATAGATGACAGCCTTCGTAGCTTAGGTGGTTATTGGTATATATAAACTGGATGTGGGATGGTATGACTTTCTCATTTATCTGAGTAGTTGTTTAGGAGTTATGTAAGACTGTCATATTGTGTGAAGTTTATCATTTTGATGTACATAGACCTTTGACTTTCAGGCTGAGGTAGATGAAGCTCTCTTACTGAGTGGCTCTCCTGAGGTGGCCACAAACCTCATATTAGGACGCCTTCATCCGTCCTCTGTCTTAAAGTCCACTGCCAAACTTCAGTCTTCTGGGGCAGACTCACAACATACAGAAACAGCTAGCACTACTTTAGTGCAGGGCCAGCAAACTGTGGAACGACATACAACTTCAGAATGCCAGGATACTGCCACCATAGCTTCTTTGAGCCTTAGCTTTGCCTCTGTCTCAGAAGAAGGTGGGGAAGGGTCAGGAGATGGGCTTGAAGTCTCTGAGGAAATTTTAGAAGTCTCTGAAGATGTTATTGATGGCTCTGAGGAAGATAGAACAGGTAGTTTACCCAGTGAGGTTGAGTCAGACTCACACAGAGAGGATGATAACCAAAGGTACATCACACAGATGGCATTACAACAAGTTAGAAGTCCAAGAACAAGTATTAGTGATGTTGGAAAGGGTGTGAGGGATGGAGGGGTGAGAGAAGCTAGCAGTGCAAGAGTGAGGGAAGTTCGAGATGGTGGGTTAAGAGAAAAAAGGGACATAGGAGTGAGAGACTTGCGGGAAGCATCCTGGATGTCACAGCGAGACTCTGGACGCAGCAGCAGTCATAGTGACTACTTGGATGACTATCTGGAACAGCTAACAAGCCGCTGTGGCAGTGGCCTTGGTTTAGAAGCACCTGTTCTGTCCGTCACTACTTGTAAATCTGCTGTGCCAGTCACTACCAGCACCTCTTCCTCTAGACATACTAGCTCAAGTGGTACTGAAACTTCTAACCATGGAAGTTTCTCATCTCATTTTGGAATGAATGTTCCTTGCAAGCAAAAGGAAAAAGAAATTGACTCTTCAG
>JAUUDZ010417762.1:0-22115 GCA_032361705.1 Panulirus versicolor | reverse complement strand
CCCTTCAAGACCCCCAGCGTCGGGAAGGGATAGAAAAATTAGTTTCCAGTGTTTTCAGGAAGTATTCGAGGTGATGGACGCCAGGCTATATACTCCAGGTTACAGGGCACAAAGAGATACGTCAAGAGACGCTGGGGAGAACTGTAGTGTGAGGAGTGGTGAGGGTATGAGGAGGGAAGGCGTTGCCAGATGGACGGAGACTATGAGGAGATGCGGTTAAAAGTGAGTGTATGAAGGGATAGACTGGGAGATTAAGGACCTGGGAGACTTAAAACCGAGAGGAAGAGTGTGAGAATGTGGGACGAGTGGGGGAATATTGTGTTATGTGAGAGCAAGGACGTGTGTGTGTGTGTGTGTGTGTGTGTGAGGGAGGATGAGAGATATATGGATGGGTAGGGAGAGATTGAGGGAGGTCGAAGGAGAGGGAAAGAGGTAGAGGAAGTTGTGTGTGTGAGACAGGGAGGAAGAGAGGAGGAGGAAAAGTGAAGTTGGTGGGGAGAGAGTGAGGGAAGTCAAGACGAAAGTTGGGCAAGGGAAGAATCAAGAAAAGTTAGGGAGATCATTAAGATCTAATACAGGAGGGGGATATTGCCAGGTGTGTGTGTGTGTGTGTGTATAGCAGGGGAGGAGCATACCGTGTGGGAGGATGGGGCGAGAGGGAGGGAGGGAGGGAGACATAGTGGAGGAGGGTTGGACGGCCCTCCCCAAGATTGATTGAGCGGAGTCGAAAGAATCGTGTCATATCTGGCTGGCGTCGGGAAGCCGACCCTCGCCTCTCTCTCTCTCTCTCTCTCTCTCTCTCTCTCTCTCTCTCTCTTTCTCTCAACCACAACACTCTTATTCCAACGTGAGTTCTGTTAGCAACCCTGGTGGCAGTCCTGTTGGCAGCCCTGCAGGCACCATTCAGCTATTCATTCCTCAATATCAAAAACTTTGGCTGCAGGGTTTCCTATAGCCCCCTGACCTGATTCCCTTCATTATCCAGAGGAACTGATTTCCCTCTATGTTCACAGATGTAAAGTAGCTTAAAATCTGGAATGGAAAATGGGATCAAAGTCAGTCTGAGATGAAGTTCGAGGGTGGAGGAGATCAAAGTAAGGCTCATAGTTGTGTTGGTGGTGTGTGTGCGTGTATGTGTGTGTGTGTGTGTGTGTGTGTGTGTGTGTGTTTTGTTCGGTGTAGGTGCTCGTTTCAAGTGCAGCCAAGAACAAGGTTCAAGTTGGACTGGGGGGAAAAAAGAAGACGTCAGCCTTGTACATAAGAGGAAGAACCCTGGCATTCCTCCCTAGCTATAACCTTACTGACAGTGACAGGTTCTGTCATTTCATGGTAACGTCTGGTATGAGTCGTCATATATGTTCCCCATTATCGTCTGTTACTTGACTGTACGCTCGTGCTCCAGCAGCCTGGCCATGGGATGGGATCAAGGCAGGGATGTTGAGTGGACTCGGTATCATGAAAGCTTCCACACCTCAACAAGCAGTCAGCTGCGCTACCACCAATCCCAGGCTGAGACTTGGATGATCCTACGTGTCACGCTGCTCGAGAGACTGAGGAGAAAATGATTGCTAAGGCTCATTATAATGACTCTTATCTTTACTCGAAAATGCCTTTTTTTCTTGCTTCAGACGTGGCTGTCCATTATTAAGGTCATTAACTTCCTTGTTCACGAAAATACGAGGTAAACCTCTTGCCTCTGGCTACGTGTAAGGTGACGAGAGGCAGTAGCCTCTTAACTGTATACCCCTGTTGACCACACCAACCTCCATAGGTCTGCCAGTGTTTACCTCCTCCAAGACACGAAGCACCGATCAACTGACACCTGTTAAGTCTGGGCGGGGTAAGTACAGGACAACCAAGCGGTCGTCCCTCTCGGGTGACAACCTGATATTTGGCTAAGAGGTAAACATCCAACGATGGTCGCCACATTTACGACGACCTGGACGTTTAACAGTGAATCAGCATCGTACCCACTAATCACTATCGTCCAGTGGGTAACCCACCCGCTCGCTCTTTTGACCGTCGTGAACCACTGCATCTTAAAACCAACACTGCCCTAGCGGTGAAGCCAACACTGCCCTAGTGGCAGAGTCAACATTGCACTAGTGGTGAAACCAGTAATGCACTAAGGGTGAAGCCAACACTGCCGGCGCGGAGAAGCCAACACTACCCTTGCGGTGAAGCCAACACTGCCTTAGCGGTGAAGCTAACACTGCCTTTGCGGATAAGCTAAAACTGTCTTAGCGGTGAAGCTAACACTGCACTCGCAGTGAAGCCAACACAGCCATCGCGGTGAAGCCACCACTGCCCTAGCGGTGAAGCCAACACTGCCCTAGCGGTGAAACCAAAATAGCCCTCGCGGTGAAACTCACATTACCCTTGCGGATAAGCCAACACTGCCCTTACAATGAAGCCAATACTACCCTATCGATGAAGCCAACACTGCTCTAGCGGTGAAGCCAACAATGCCCTCGCGGTGAAGTCAACAATACCCTAGTGGTGAAGCCAACACTACCCTCGCGGTGAAGCCAATACTGCCCTAGCGGGGAAGCCAACATTGCCCTAGTGGCAAAGTCAGCATTGCCGAAGCGGTGAAGAAAACACTGCCCTAGCAGTGAAGCCAACACTGCCCTAGTGGCAAAGTCAACATTGCCCTCAAGTTGAAGCCAACACTGCCCTAGTGGTGAAGCCAGTAATGCAGTAATGGTGAAGCCAACACTGCCCCTCGCGGTGAAGCCAACACTGCCTTTGCGGAGAAGCTAACACTGCCTTAGCGGTGAAGCCAACACTGCACTCGCAGTGAAGCCAACACTGCCCTAGCGGTGAAGCCAACACTGCTCTCTCGGTGAAGCCAACAGTGCCTTCACGTTGAAGCCAACAGTGCCCTCGCAGTGAAGCCAACACTGACCTAGCGATGAAGCCAACAGTGCCCTAGCGGTGAAGCCAACACTGCCCTAGCGGTGAAGCCAACACTGCCCTAGTGGCACAGCCAATACTGCCCTCACGGTGAAGCCAAAACTGCCCTATGGGTGAAGCCAACACTGCCCTAGTGCTGAAGCCAGCAATGCCCTAGTGGTGAAGCCAAATGTGCCTTCGTTGTGAAGCTATCACTTCTCTCGTGGTGAAGCCAACACTGCCTTTGAAGTCAAGCTATCACTGCCTTTGAAATCAAGCTATCACTGCCTTAGCGGTGAAGCCAACAGTGCCTTCACGGTGAAGCCAACACTACCCTAGCTTTGAAACCAACATTGCCCTCGCCATGAAGCGAACTTTGCCCTAGCGGTGAAGGCAGCACTGCTCTAACGGTGAAGCCAAGACTTTCATAGCGGTGAAACCAGCACTTCCCTAACGTTGAAGCCAACACTGCCCTCGCGGTGAAGCCAACACTGCCCTTGCGGTTACGCCAACACTCTCCTCGTGGTGAATCCAACACTACCCTATCGGTGAAGCCAACACTGCCCAAGCGGTGAAGCCAACACTGCCCAAGCGGTAAGGCCAACACTGCCCTAGCGGTGAAGCCAATATTGCCTTATTGGTGAAGCTAACAATGTCATCGCGGTGAAGCCAACACTACCCTTGCGGTTAGGCAAACACTGCCCTGGCGGTGAAGCCAATATTACCGTAGCAGTCAAGCCGACACTGCCCTAACGGTGAAGCCAACACTGCCCTAGCGTTGAAGCCAGCACTGCCCTAACGGTGAAGCCAACACTGCCCTCGCGGTGAAGCCAACACTGACCATGCGGTTAAGCCAACATTGTTTTAGCGGTGAAGCCAACATTGCCCTCGCGGAGAAGCTAACACTGGCCTCGCAGTGATGCCAACACTATTCTAGCGGTGAAGCCAACATTGCCCTAGTGGTGAAGAAAACACTTCCCTAGCGGTGAAGACAACACTGCCCTAGCGGAGAAGCAAACACTGCCTTCGCGGTGAGGCCAACACTTCCCTAGTGGTGAAGCCAAAATTGGCCTAGCAGTAAAGCCAACATTGCAATAGTGCTGAAGCCAACACTACCCTTGTGGTGATGCCAACACTGGCCTATAAGTGTAGCCAACACTGCCCTAGTGGTGAAGCCAACACTGCCCTCGCATTGAAGCCAACACTGCCCTTGCGGTTAGGCCAACACTGCCCTCGCGGTTAGGCCAACACTGCCCTCGCGGTGAACGCAACACTTCGCCAACGTTGAAGGTGAAGCCAACACTTCCCTAGTGGTGAAGCCAACATTGGCCTAGCAGTAAAGCCAACATTGCAATAGTGCTGAAGCCAACACTACCCTTGTGGTGAAGCCAACACTGGCCTATAAGTGTAGCCAACACTGCCCTAGTGGTGAAGCCAACACTGCCCTCGCATTTAAGCCAACACTGCCCTTGCGGTTAGGCCAACACTGACCTCGCGGTGAACGCAACACTGCGCCAACGTTGAAGCTAACACTGCCATAACGGTGACGCCAACACTGCCCTAGAGGTGAAGCCAACACTGCCCTTGCGGTTACGCCAACACTGCCCTTACGGTTACGCCAACACTGTCCTTATGGGAAAGCCAACACTGCCCTCGCGGTGAAGCCAACTCTCCTCTCACGGTGAAGAAAACACAGCCCTTGCGGTTAGGCCAGCACTGCCCTACTAGTGAAGCCAACACTGCCCTAGCGATGAAGCCAACACTGCCCCAGGGATGAAGCGACACTGCCCACGTGGTGAAGACAACACTCCCCTGACGGTGAAGCCAACTCTGCCCTAGCGGTGGTGCCAACATTGCCCTATCGGCGAAGCCAACACTGCCCTAGCGGTAAAGCCAACACTGCACTCAGGGTGAAGCTAACACTTCCCTGACGGTGAATCCAACACTGCTTTAGCGGTGAAGCCAACACTGCCCTCGCGGTGAAGCCAACACTGACCTCGCGATGAAGCTAAAACTGCCCTCGCGATGAAGCCAACACTGCTTTAGGTGTGAAGCCAACACTGCCCTAGCAGTGAACCCAACACTTCCTTCGCGGTGAAGCCAACGCTGCCCAAGCGGTGAAGCCAACACTGCCCCGGCGGTGAAGCCAGCACTGCCCTCGAGGTGTAGCCAATACTGCCCCAAGGTGAAGCCAACACTGCCCTCGCGGTGAAGCCAACACCGCCCTAGCGGTAAAGCCAACACTTCCTTCGCGGTGAAGCCAACACTGTCCTCACGGTGAATCCAACACTGCCCAGCGGTAAAGCCAACACTGCCCTAGCGGTGAAGCCAACACTACCCTGGCGGTGAGGGCAACATTCACCTAGTTGTGAAGCCAACACTGCCCTAGCGGTGAAGCTAGCACAACCTTAATCGTGAAGCCAACAATACCCTGGCATTGAAACCAACACTACCATTGCGGTGAAGCCAACACTGCCCTCAAAGTGAAGCCAACACTGCCCTAGCGATAAAGCCAACGATGCCATAGCGGTGAAGCCAACACTGCTCTATCGTTGAAACCAACACTGCACTAACGGTGAATCCAACACTGCCCAAGCGGTGAAGCCAACACAGCCCTAGTGGTGAAGCCAACATTGCCCCAGCGGTGAAGACAACATTACCCTATTGGTGAAGCCAACACTGCCCTCTCGGTGAAGCTAGCACTGCACTAGCGGTGAAGCCAACACTGCCCTAACGGTGAAGCCAAGATTCCCCTCGCGGTGAAGCCAACACCGCCCTTGCAGTTAGGCAAGCGCTGCAAATGCGGTGAAGCCAACACTACCGTTGCGGTTAGGCCAACACTGCCCTTGCGGTGGAGCTAATACTACCTTAGCGTTGAAGCCAACACTGCCCCAGCGGTGAAGCCAACATTGCCCTCGCGGTGAAGCCAACGCTGCCCTAGCGGTGAAGCCAACACTGCCCTAGCAGCGAAGCCAACACTGCCCTAGCGTTGAAGCCAAAACTGCCCAGGCGGTGAAGCCAGCATTGCCCTAGTGGTGAATACAGCATTTCCTTAGTGGTGAAAGCAACAGTGCCCTCGCGGTGAAGCCAACATTGCCCTAGCGGTAAAGCCAACATTGCCCTAATGGTGAAGTCAACAATGACCTACCGGTGAAGCCAACACTGCCCTCGTAGTGAAGCCAACACTGACCTAGCGGTGAAACCAACACTGCCTTCCAGGTGAAGCCAACACTGCCTTTGCGGTGAAGCCAACACTGACCTAGTGGTGAGGGCAACACTGCCCTACCGGTGAAACCAACACTACCCTAGCGCTGAAGCCAACACTGCCCTAGTGGCAAAGCCAATACTCCCCTTACGGTGAAGTCAACACTGCCGTAGTGGTGAAGCCAACATTGCCCTAGTGGTGAAGCAAGCACTACCCTATTGGTGAAGCCAAATGTGCCCTCACAGTGAAGCCAACACTATCCTCGTGGTGAAGCCAACACTACCCTAGCAGTGAAGCCAACACTGCCTTCGCGGTGAAGCCAACACTGCCTCTCCGGTGAAGCCAACACTGCCTTCGCGATGAAGCCAACACTGACCTAGCGGTGAGGCCAACACTGCCCTACCGGTGAAGCCAATACTGCCCTAGCGCTCAAGCCAACACTGCCCTAGTGGCAAAGACAATACTCTCCTTACGGTGAAGCCAACACTGCCCTAGTGGTGAAGCCAACATTGCCCTAGTGGTGAAGCCAACATTGCCCTAATGGTGAAGCTAGCACTGCCTTATTGGTGAAGCCAACTGTGCCCTCACAATGAAGCCAACACTACCCTCGCGGTGAAGCCAACACCACCCTAGCAGTGAAGCCAACACTGCCTTTGAATTGAAGCCAACACTACCTTGGCCATGAAGCCAACACTGCCCTCACGGTGAAGCCAACACTGCCCTAGTGTTGAAGCCAACACTGCCCTCGCGGTGAAGCCAACATTGCCTTCGAGGTTAAGCTAACACTGCTTTAACGGTTAAACCAACACTGGTACAGCGGTGAAAACAGCACTTCCTTAGCGGTGAAGCCAACACTGCCCTACCGGTGAAGCCAACACTGCCTTCGCAGTGAAGCCAACACTGCCCTTGCGATTAGGCCAAAACTCCTCTAGCGGTGAAGCCAACATTACCTTAGTGGTGAAGCCAAGACTGCCCTAGCGATGAAGTCAACACTATCCTAGTGATGAAACCAGCACTTCCCAAGCGTTGAAGCAAACACTGCCCTCGCAGTGAAGCCAACACTGCTCTCTCAGTGAAGCCACCACTGCCTTAGCGGTTAGGTCAAACTGCCCTATCGGTGAAGCCAATTTGCCCTATTGGTGAAGCCAACACTGCCATCGCGGCGAAGCCAACACTACCCCTGCGGTTAAGCAAACACTGCCCTAGCGGTGAAGCCAATACTACCTTAGCGGTGAAGCCAACACTGCCCTAGCGGTGAGGCCAACACTTTCCTAGCACTGAAGCCAACACTGTTTCAGCGGTAAAGCCAACACTGCCCATGTGGTGAAGCTAGCACTGCCCTGGCGGTGAAGCCAACACTGACCTAGCGGTGAAGCCAACACTTCCCTAGCGGTAAAGCCAACACTTCCCTTGCGGTGAAGCCAACACTGCCCTTGCAGTTAGGCCAACACTGCCCTTGCGATGAAGCCAACACAGCCTTAGCGGTAAAGCCAACACTGCCCTATCGGTGAAGCCAACACTGCCTAGCGATAAAGCCAACACTGCCCTCGCGGTGAAGCCAACACTGCCCTTGCAGTTAGGCCAACACTGCCCTCGCGATGAAGCCAACACTGCCTCAACGGTAAAGCCAACACTGCCCTGGCAGTGAAGCCAACACTGCCCTAGCGGTGAAGCCAACACTGCCTGAGCGGTGAAGCCAAAACTGTCCTCGCGGTGAAGCTAACACTTCCCTAGCGGTGAAGCCAAAATTGCCCAAGTGATGAAGTCAACACTGCCTTCGCGGTGAAGCTAACACTGCCTTTGCAGTGTAGCTATCGCTGCCTTAGCGGTGAAACCAACACTGCCCTCACGGTGAACCGAACACTGCCATAGCGGTGAAACCAATACTGCCCTCGCGGTGAAGCCAACATTGCCCTCGCAGTGAAGCCAACACTGTCCTAACAGTGAAGCCAACACTGTCTTAGCGGTGAAGCCAACACTTCCCTAGCGTTGAATCCAACATTGCGCTAGCGGTGAAGCCAACACTGTTCTCGCAGTGAAGCCAACACTGCCCTAGTGTTGAAGCCAACATTGCCCTAGCGGTAAAGTCAACATTGCCCTAATGGTGAAGCCAACACTGACCTAGCGGTGAAGCCAACACTTCCCTAGCGCTGAATCCAACATTGCGCTAGCGGTGAAGCCAACACTGTTCTCGCAGTGAAGCCAACACTGCCCTAATATTGAAGCCAACATTGCCCTAGTGGTGAAGTCAGCATTGCCCTAGCGGTAAAGCTAAAATTGCCCTAATGGTGAAGCCAACACTGCCCTAGTGGTGAAACCAACGATGCCCTCACTGTGAAGCCAACACTTCCCTTGTGGTGAAGCCAACAGTGCCCTAGTGAAGCCAACACTGCCCTAGCGGTAAAGCCAACACCACCCAAGCGGTAAAGCCAACACTGCCCTAGCGGTGAAGCCAGCACTGCCTTCGTGGTGAAGCTAACACTTCCCTAGCGGTGAAGCCAAAACTGCCCAAGTGATGAAGCCAACACTACCTTCGCGGTGAAGCTAGCACTGCCTTTGCGGTGTAGACAACACTGCCTTAGCGGTGAAACCAGCACTGCCCTCACGGTGAACCCAACACTGCCATAGCGGTGAAACCAATATTGCCCTTGCGGTGAAGCCAACATTGCCCTAACAGTGAAGCCAACACTGTCCTACCGGTGAAGCCAACACTTCCCTAGCGCTGAATCCAATACTGCGCTAGCGGTGAAGCCAACACTGCCCTCGCGGTGAAGCCAACACTGCCCTAGTAGTGAAGCCAGCATTGCCCTGGCGGTAAAGCCAACATTGCCGTAATGGTGAAGCCAACACTGACCTAGCGGTGGTCAACACTGCCCTAGCGGTGAAGCCAACACTGCCCTAGTGGTGAAGCCAACACTGCCCTCACGGTGAAACCAACAATTCCCTAGCAGTGAAGTAAGCACTTCCCTAGCGGTGAAGCCAACACTAATCTAACAGTGAAGCCAACACTGCCCTAGTGGTAAGCTAACACTGCGCTAGCGGTGAAGCCAACATTTTCCAAGTGGGGAAGCCATAACTGCCCTAGCAGTGAAGCCAACACTTCCCTTGTGGTGAAGCCAACACTGCCCTTACAGTGAGGCCAACGTTGACCTAGCGGGGAAGCCAACACTGTACTAGCGGTGAAGGTAAGACTGCCCTGGTGGTGAAGCCAACATTGCTCTAGCGGTGAAGCTAACACTGCCTTAGTTTTGAAGTTAACACTACCCTCTCGGTGAAGCCAACACTGCTCTAGTGGTGAAACCAACACTGCCTTCACGGTGAAGCCAACATTTTCCAAGTGGTGAAGCCATAACTGCCCTAGCAGTGAAGCCAACACTGTCCTTGTGGTGAAGCCAACACTGCCCTCACAGTGAGGCCAACGTTGCCCTAGCGGGGAAGCCAACACTGTACTAGCGGTGAAGCTAAGGCTGCCCTGGTGGTAAAGCCAACATTGCTCTAGCGGTGAAGCTAACACTACGCTAGAGGTGAAGCTAACACCGCCCTAGCACTAAAGCTAACACTGCCTTAGTTTTGAAGCCAACACTACCCTCTCGGTGAAGCCAACACTGCTCTAGTGGTGAAACCAACACTGCCTTCGCGGTGAAGCCAACATTGCCCTTGCGGTGAAGCCAACACTGCCCTAGCGGTGAAGCCAACACGGTCCTAGCAGAGAAGCAAACACTGCCCTATCGGTGAAGCCAACACCACCAAAGCGGTAAAGCCAACACTGCCCTAGCGGTGAGGCCAACAATGACCTCGCGGTGAATCCAACACTCCCCTAATGGTGAGGCCAACATTGCCCTAGTGGTGAAGTCAAAAGTGCCCTTGCGGTGAAGCCAACACTGTCCTATTGGTGAAGCCAACATTGGTTTACCGGTGAAACCAACACTGTTCCAGTGACGAAGCCAACAATGACCCAGCGGTGAAGCCAACACTGCCCTTGAGGTTGGGCCAACACTGTCCTCCCGGTGAAGATAACACTTCCCTTGCAGTGAAGCCTACACTGCCCCTGCGGTTTGGCCAACATTGACCTAGCGGTGAAGCCAATACCACCTTAGCGGTGAAGCCAACACTGCCCTAATGGTGAAGCCAATATTGCCCTAGTGATAGAACCAACACTGCCCCAGCGGTGAATTCAACACTGCCCAAGTGGTGAAGCCAACATTGCCCTAGCGGTGAAGCCAACACTGTCATCACGATGAAGCCAACACTTCCTTTGCGGTTAGGCCAACACTGCCTTCGCGATGAAGCCAACACTGCCTTGGCAGTGAAGCCATAACTGCATTAGCGGTGAAGCCAAAACTGCCCAAGTGATCAAGCCAACGCTGCTCTCGCGGTGAAGCTAACAAAGCCTTAGCAGTGAAACCAACACTGAAGGCAACATTACCCACGTGGGGAAGCCAACAGTGCCCTGGTGAAGCCAACATTGCCCTAGCGGGTGAAGCCAACACCACCCAGGCGGTAAAGCCAACGCTGCCCTAGCGGTGAAGCCAACATTGCCCTCGCGGTGAAGCCAACACTGCCCTAACAGTGAAGCCAACACTGTCCTAGCGGTGAAGCCAAAAATTCTCTAGCGCTGAATCCAACACTGCGCTAGCGGTGAAGCCAACACTGCCATCACGGTGAAGCCAACACTGCCCTAGTGGTGAAGCCAACATTGCCCTAGCGGTAAAGCCAATATTGCCCTAATGGTGAAGCCAACACTGACCTAGTGGTGAAGCTGACACTGCTCTAGCGGTGAAGCCAACACTGCCCTAGTGGTGAAGCCAACACTGCCCTAGTGGTGAAACCAACACTGCCCTCACGGTGAAGCCAACACTTCCCTAGTGGTGAAGCCAACACTGCCCTAGCGGTGAAGCCAACAGTAACCTAATGGTGAAGCCAACACTGCCCTAGTGGTGAAGCTAGCACTGCGCTAGCGGTAAAGCCAACATTTTCTAAGTGGTGAAGCCAACACTGCCCTAGCGGTGAAGCCAACAGAGCCCTCGCGGTGAAGCCAACACTACCCAGCGGTGAAGCCAACGTTACCCTAGCTAGGAAGCCAACACCCTACTAGCTGTGAAGCTGAGATTGCCCTGGTGGTGAAGCCTACATTGCTCTATCGGTGAAGCCAACACTGCACTAGTGGTGAAGCCAACACTGCCCTCGCGGTGAAAGCAACACTGCCCCTGTGGTTTGGCCAACATTGTCTTAGCGGTGAAGCCAACACTACCTTAAGGATGAAGCCAACCCTACGCTAGTGGTGAAGCCAACATTGCACTAGTGGTGAAACCAACACTGCCATAGTGGTAAAGCTAACACTGCCCAAGTGGTGAAGCCAACATTGCCCTAGCGGTGAAGCCAATATTGCCCTAGTGATAAAACCAACACTGCTCCAGCGGTGAATCCAACACTGCCGTAGCAGTGAAGCCAACACTGCCGTAGCGGTGAAGCCAACACTGAAATCGCGATGAAGCCAACACTATACTTGCGGTTAGGTCAACACTACCATAGCAGTGAAGCCAATACTTCCCTAGTGGTCCAGCCAACACTGCCCTAGCGGTGAAGCTAACACTACATTTGCGGTTAGGCCATTACTGCCCTAGCAGTGAAGCTAATACTACCCTAGCGGTGAAGCCAACACTAACCTAGTGGCGAAGCAAACATTGCCCTAGCGGTGAAGCCAACACTGCCCTCGCAGTGAAGCCAACACTGCCCTAGCGGTGAAGCCAACATTGCCATCGCGTCTCAAGGCAACATTAACCTTGCAGTTAGGCCAACAGTGCCCTAGCGGTGAAGCCAATACTACCCTAGCGGTGAAGCCAACGCTGTCCTAGCGGTGAAGCCAACATTAGTTTCGCGGTGAAGCCAACACTGCTCTAGAAGTAAAGCCAACATTGGCCTAGTGGTGAAGCAAACCCTACCCTCGAGGTGAACGCAGCAATGCCCTAACGTTGAAGCCAGCATTGCCCTAGCGGTGAAGCGAACACTACCCTTGGGGTGAAACAAACACTAACCTTGCAGTTAGGCCAACACTGCCCTAGCTGTGAAGCCAACAATCCCCTAGTGGTAAAGCCAATACTGTCCTAGCGGGAAAGCCAACACTGCCCTAGTGGTGAATCGAACACTGCCCTCGCGATGAAGCCAACACTGCCCTGAGGGTGAAGCCAACACTGTCCTTGTGGTGAAGCCAACGCTGTTGTCTCGGTCAAGCCAACACTGCCCTATCGGTGAAGCCAACATTGCCCTAATTGTGAAGCCAACACTGCCCTAGCGGTGAAGCCTACACTGCCCTAGTCTAGAAACTAACGCAGCCCTTGCGGTGAAGCCAACATTCACCTCGCTGTGAAGCCAGCACTGCCCTAGCGGTGAAGCCATCACTACCCTTGCGGTTAGGCGAACCTGCCCTCGCAATAAAGCCAACACTGTCCTAGTGGTGAAGCCAACATTAACCTCGCGGTGAAGCCAACACTGCCCTAGCGGTGAAGCCAACACTGCCCTAGCGGTGAAGCCAACACTACCCTAGCGGTGAAGCCAACACTGCCCTCGTGGTGAAGGCAACATTGCCCTCGCGGTGAAGCCAACACTATCCCAACGGTGAAGCCAACACTGGCCTAGCGGTGAAACCAGCACTTTCCTTGCGGTAGAGCTAACACTGCTCTAACGGTGAAGCCGACACTACCCTCGCAGTGAAGCTAACACTGCCCTCACGGTGAAGCTTGCACTGCCCTAGCAGTGAAGCCAACGCTGCTCTCAGGGGGACGCCAACACTGCCCCAGCGGTGAAGCCAACATTGCCGTTGCGATTACTCCAACACTTCCCTGGCGGTAAAGCCAACACAGCCCTTCCGGTGAAGCCAACACTTCCCTCTCGGTGAAGCCAACACTGCTCTTGAGGTGAAGCCAACACTGCCCTTGTGGTTAGGTTAACTTGCCCCAGCGGTGAAGCCAACATTGCCCTAGTGGTAAAGCCAAAACTGCCGTAGCGGTGAAGCCAACACTGTCCTAGTGGTGAAACCAATACTGCACTCGCGGTGAAGCCAACTCTGCCCTGACGGTGAAGGCAACACTGCCCTTGCGGTGAAGCCAACACTGCCCTCGCAGCGTGCCAACACTGCCCCAGCAGTGAAGCCAACATTGCCCTACTGGTGAAGCCAACACTGCCCTACCGGTGAAGCCAACAATGCCCTAGTGGTGAAACCAAAAATGCCCTTGCGCTGAAGCCAACACTGACCTCGCGGTGGAGCCAACGCTGCTATCACTGCCCTTGCGGTTAGGCAGAATCTGCCCTAGCGGTGAAGCCAATATTGCCCTATTAGTGTAAACAACACTGCCATCGCGGTGAAGCCAACACTACCCTACGGTTAAGCAAACACTGCCCTAGCGGTGAAGCCAATACTACCTTAGCGGTCAAGCCAATACTGCCCTAGCGGTGAAGCTATCACTGTCCTAGCGCAGAAGCCAACACTGCCCTACCAGTGAAGCTACCACTGCTTTAGCGGTAAAGCCAACACTGCCCTCGATCAGCCAAACTGGCCTCGCGGTGAAGCCAACACTTCCCTAACAGTGAAGCCAACATTACCATAGTGGTGAAGAAAACACTTCCCTAGTGCTGAAGCCAACACTGCCCTACCAGTGAAGCCAACGCTGCCCTGGCGGTGAAGCCAACACTGCCTTCGCGGTGAAGCTAACACTGCCCTAGCCGTGAAGCCAACACTACCCTCGCGATGAAGCCAACACTGCCCTTGCAGTTAGACCAACACTGCCTGAGCGGTAAAGCCAACACTGCCCTTGCGGTGAAGCCAACACTGCCTTAGCGGTGAAGCCAACACTGCCCTCGCGGTGAAGCTAACACTTCCCTAGCGGTGAAGACAAAAACTGACCAAGTGATGAAGCTAACACTGCCCTCGCGGTGAAGCTAACACTACCTTTGCGGTGTAGCTAACACAGCCGTAGAGGTGAAACCAACACTGCCCTCACGGTAAACCCAACATTGCCATAGCAGAGAAACCAATACAGTAAAGCCGACACTACCCTAAAGGAGAAGTCAACACTTCCCTACCGGTGAAGCCAACACTGCCCTAGCGGTGAAGCCAACACTACCCTCGCGATGAAGCCATCATTGCCCTACCAGTAAAGCCAACATTGCCCTAATGGTGAAGCCAACATTGCCCTAATGGTGAAGCCAACACTGCCCTAGTGGTGAAGCCAACACTGCCCTAGCGTTGAAGCCAACACTGCACTAGTGGTGAAATCAACACTGCCTTCGCGGTGAGGCTAACACTTCTCTAGCGGTGAAGCCAACACTGCCCTCACGGTGAAGCCAACAATAACCCAACGGTGATGCAAACACTGCCCTAGTGGTGAAGCCAACACTGCGCTAGCGGTGAAGCCAACATTTACCAAGTGGTGAAGCCAACACTGCCATAGTGGTGAAGCCAACACTACCCTCGCAATGAAGCCAACACTACCCTAGTAGCGAAGCCAACACTGCCCTCGCGGTGAAACCAACATTGCCCTAGCGAAGAAGCAAACACTGTACTAGCGGTGAAGCTAGCACTGCCATAGTGGTGAAGCCAGCATTGCCCTAGCGGTGAAGCCAACACTGTTCTAGTGGTGAAGCTTACTCTGCCCTAGCGGTGAAGCTAACACTTTCTTAGTTTTGAAGCCAACACTGCCCTATCGGTGAAGCCAACACTGCGCTAGTGATGAAACCAACACTACCCTCCCGGTGAAGCCAACACTGCCCTCACAGTGAAGCCAATACTGCCCTAGCGGTAAAGTCAAAATTGCCCTAGTGGTGAAGGCAACACTGCCCTAGCGGTGAAGCCAACACGGTCCTAGCGGAGAAGCAAACACTGCCCTAGCGGTGAAGCCAACACTGCTCTAGTGTTGAAGCCAACATTGCCCTAGTGGTGAAGCCAACAGTGCCCTAGTGAAGCCAACACTGCCTTAGCGGTGAAACCAACACTAACAAAGTGGTGAAGCCAACACTGCCCTAGCGGTGAAGCCAACAATGATCTCGCGGTGAAGACAACACTCCCCTAATGGTGAGGCCAACATTGCCCTAGTGGTGAAGTCAAAAGTGCCCTCGCGGTGAAGTCAACACTGCCCTATCGGTAAAGCTAACATTGCCCTACCGGTGAAGCCAACACTGCCCTCGCGATAAAGCCAACACTGCCCCAGTGATGAAGCCAACAATGTTCCAGCCCTTGAGGTTAGACCAACACTGCCTTTGCGGTGAAGGCAACACTGCCCTAGCAGTGAAGCCAACACTGCTCTCGCGGTGAAGCCAACACTGCTCCTGCGGATTGGCTAACATTGCCCTAGTGGTGAAGCCAATACTACCCTAGCGGTGAAGCCAACACTGCCCTAGTGGTGAAGCCAACATTGGTCTAGTGGTGAAGCCAACACTGCCATAGTGGTGAAGCCAACACTGCTCAAGTGCTGAAGCCACCATTGCATAGCGATGGAGCTAATATTGCCCTAGTGGTGAAGCCAACACTGCCCTAGAGGTGAAGCCAACACTACCATCGCGATGAAGCCAACACTACCCTTGCGGTTAGGCCAATACTGCCCTAGCAGTGAAGCCAATACTTCCCTAGTGGTACAGCCAACACTGCCCTAGCGGTGAAGCCAACACTACCCTTGCGGTTAGGCCATTACTGCCCTAGCAGTGAAGCTAATACTAACCTAGCGGTGAAACCAACACTGCCCTAGTGATGAAGCCAACATTGCTCTAGTGGCGAAGCCAATATTGCCCTAGCGGTGACGCCAACACTGCCCTCGTGGTGGAGCCAACACTGCCCTAGCGGTGAAGCCAACTTCGCCATCGCGGTGAAGGCAACACTAACCTTGCGATTAGGCCAACATTGAACCAGTGGTGAAACCAATACTACCATAGCGGTCAAGCCAACACTGCCCTATCGGTGAAGTCAACACTGATATTGCGGTGAAACCAACACTGCCATAGGGGTGAAGCCTACATTTCTCTAGTGGTGAAGCAATCACTGCTCTTGCGGTGAAGCCAACAATGCCCTAACGTTGAAGCCAACACTGCCCTAGCGGTGAAGCCAACACTGCCCTCGGAGTGAAGCCAACACTACCCTTGCGGTTAGGCCAGCACTGCCCTAGCTGTAAAGCCAACATTCCCCTAGTGGTGAAGCCAACACTGCCCTAGCTGCGAACCCATTTCCCTAGTGGTGAAGCCAATACTGCCCTAACGGTGAAGCCAACACTGCCCTACTGGTGAAGCCAACACTACCATAATGGTGAAGCCAACAATGCCCTAACGTTGAAGCCAACACTGCCCTAGCGCTGAAGCCAACACTGGCATCGCGGTGAAGGTAACACTGCCCTAGCAGTGAAGCCAACATTACCCTAGTGGTGAAGCAAGCACTGCCCTCGCGGTGAAGCCAACAATGCCCTAACGTTGAAACTAACATTGCCCTAGCGGTGAAGCCAACACTTACCTTGCGGTTAGGCCATTACTGCCCTAACAGAGAAGCCAATACTACCCTAGCGATGAAGCCAACACTGCGCTAGTGGTGAAGCCAACATTACCCTAGCGGTGAAGCCAACACTGCCCTCGCGGTGAAGCAAACACTGCCCTAGCGGTGAAGCCAACACTGCCCTCGGGGTGAAGCCAACACTACCCTTTCGGTTCGGCCAACACTGTCCTAGCTGTGAAGCCAACATTCCCCTAGTGGTGAAGCCAACACTGCATTAGCGGTGAAGCCAACACTGCCCTATCGGTGAAGCCAACACTGCCCTGGCGGTCAAGCCAACACTGACCTCGCTGTGAAGCCAGCACTGCCCTAGCGGTGAAGCCATCACTACCCTTTGCGGTTAGGCCAACACTGCCCTAGCTGTGAAGCGATCACTACCCTAGCGGTGAAGCCAATACTGCCCTCGCAGTGAAGCCAATGCTGCCCTAGCGGTGAAGCTGACACTGCCCTAACGGTAAAGCCAACACTGTCCTAGCCGTGAAGCCAACACTGCCCTCGCGGTGAAAGCAACATTGCTCTTGCAGTGAAGCAAACAGAGCCCAATGGTGAAGCCAACACTGGCCTAGCGGTGAAACCAGCACTTCCCTAGCGGTGAAGCTAACACTTCCCTAGCGGTGAAGCCGACACTGACCTCGCAGTGAAGCTAACACTGCCCTCACGGTGAAGCTAGCACCGCCCTAGCAGGGAAGCCAACACTGCTTTCATGGTGACGCTAACACTGCCCTAGCAGTGAAGCCAACACTGCCGTTGCGGTTACCCCAACACTACCCTCGCAGTGAAGCCAACACAGCCCTTGCGGTGAAGCCAACACTGCCTTAACAGTGAAGCCAACACTGTCTTAGCGGTGAGGCTAACACTGCCCTCGCGGTGAAGGCAACATTGCCCTCGCGGTGAAGCCAACACAGCCCTAACGGTGAAGCCAACACTGGCCTAGCGGTGAAACCAGGACTTCCCTAGCGGTGAAGCTAACTCTTCCATAGCGGTGAAGCCGACACTGCCCTCTCAGTGAAGCTAACACTGCCCTTACGGTGAAGCTAGCACTGTCTTTGCAGTGAAGCCAACACTGCCCTCACGGTGACGCCAATACTGCTCTGGCGGTGAAGCCAACACTGCCGTTGCGGTTACTCCAACACCGCCCTCTCGCTGAAGCCAACACTGCCCACGCGGTGAAGCCAACACTGCCCTAGAAATGCAACCAGCAATGTCCTAGCGGTGAAGCCAACATTACCATCGCGGTGAAGCCAACAGTACTCTTGCAGTTACGCCAACACTGCCCTAGAGGTGAAGCCAATACTACCCTAACGGTCAAACCAACACTGCCCTGGCGGTGAAGCCAACACTGGCCTCGCCGTGAAGCCAACGCTGCACCTAGAGATAAAGCTGATATTACCTTAGTGGTGAAGCTAACACTTCCCTCGCGGTGAAGCCAACACTGCCCTTGCGGTTAGGCCAAAACTGCCCTAGCGGTGAAGCCAACATTACCGTTGCGGTTACCCCAACACTACCCTCGCGGTGAAGCCAACACAGCCCTTGCGGTGAAGCCAACACCCCCCCTCACGGTGAAGCCAACACTGCCCTCGCAGTGAAGCCAACGCTGCCCTTACGGTGAAGCCAACACTACCCTTACGGTGAAGCCAACACTACCCTAGCAGTAAAGCCAACACTGCCTTGGCGGTGAAGCCAACATGGCCATCGTGGTGAAGCCAACACTACCCTTGCACTTACGCCAACGCTGCCATAGAGGTTAGCATACTACCCTAGTGATCAAGCCAACACTGCAATAGCAGTGAAGCCAACACTACCCTATTGATGAAGACAACACTGCGTTCGCGGTGAAGCCAATATTGTCCTGACGGTGAAGCCAACACTGTCCTTGTGGTGAAGCCAATGCTGCCCTCCCAGTGTGATAACACTACCCTAGCTGTGAAGCCAACATTGCCCTAGTGATGAAACCAAAATTGCCCTCATGGTGAAGCCAACACTGGCCTCGCAGTTAGGCCAACACTGCTATAGCGATGAAGCCATTACTGCCCTTGCGGTTAGGCCAACACTACCCTCACGGTGAAGCCAAGACTAACCTCGTGGTGAAGCCAAGACTGTCCTTGCGATAAAGCCAATACTGCTCTAGCAGTGAAGCCAACACTGCCTTAGCGGTGGAGCCAACATGGCCATCGTGGTGAAGCCAACACTACCCTTGCACTTACGCCAACGCTGCCCTGGAGGTGTAGCCAATACTTCCCTAGCGGTCAAGCCAACGCAGCCCTAGCAGTGAAGCCAACACTACCCTATTGATGAAGCCAACACTGCGTTCGCGATGAAGCCAATACTGTCCTGACGGTGAAGCCAACACTGTCCTTGTGGTGAAGCCAACGCTGCCGTCGCAGTGTGCCAACACTGCCCTAGCAGTGAAGCCAACATTGCCCTGGTGGTGAAGCTAACACTGCCTTACCGGTGAAGCCAAAACTGCCCTAGTGATGAAACCAAAAATGCCCTCATGTTGAAGCCAACACTGGCCTTGCAATTATGCCAACACTACTATAGCGATGAAGCCATTACTGCCCTTGCGGTTAGGCCAACACGACCTTCGCGGTGAAGGCAAAACTGCCCCTGCGGTTACCCCAACACGACTTTTGCGGTGAAACCAACACTGACCTCGCGGTGAAGCCAACACTCCTCTCGCGGTGAAGCCAACACTGATCTCGCGGTGAAGCCAACACTGCCCTAGCGATGAAGCCAACAGTGCCCTCACGGTGAAGCTAACACTGCCCTAGCATTGAAGCTAACACTAACCTCACGGTGAAGCCAACACTGTCCTAGTGGTGAAGTCAACACTGCCCTAACGGTTAGGCCAACACTGCCCTCGTGGTGAAGCCAACACTACCCTCGCGATGAAGCCAACCCTCCCCACGTAGTGAAGCCAATAACGCCCTAACGGTGAAACCAACACTGCCATCGCGGTGAAGCCAACACTACCTTTGCGGTTAGGCCAACACAGCCTTAGCGATGAAGCCAATACTACCATAGCGGTGAAGTCAACACTGCCCTAGCGATGAAGCCAACATTGCCCTAGTGGTGAAGCCAACACTGCCCTCTCGGTGAAGCCGACACTGCCCTAGTGGTGAAGCCAACACTGCTTTCGCGGTGAAGCCAACACTGCCCTCGCGGTGAAGCCAACACTGCCCTAGTGGTGAAGCAAACACTTCCTTACCGGTGAAGCCAACACTGCCATAGTGGTGAAGCCAACACTGCCCTAGCGGTGAAGCCAACATTGCCCTAGTGGTGAAACTAACACTGCCCTAGCGGTGAAGCTAACACTACACTACCGGCGAAGCCAACACTGCCCTAGTGGTGAAGTCATTATTGTCCTAGCGATGAGGCCAACTCTGCCCTAGTGGTGAAGACAACACTGCCAAAGCAGTGAAGCCAACACTACCCTACCGGTGAAGCCAACACTCTCTAAGCGGTGAAGCCAACACTTCCCAAGCGGTGAAGCCGACACTGCCGTTGTGGTGAAGCCAACGTTGCCCTAGTGGTGAAGCCAACACTGCCCTAGCGGTGAAGCTAACACTGCCCTAGCGTTGAAGCGAACATTACCCTGGTGGTGAATCCAACACTGCCCTGGCGGTGAAGCCAACACTGCCCTTGCGATTAGGCCAACACTGCCCTCGCGGTGAAGCCAACACTGCCTTAACGGTGAAACCAACACTGCCCCATCCGTGAAGCCAACACTATCCTCGCGGTGAAGCGAACAGTGCCCTCGCGGTGAAGCCAACATTGCTCTACCGTTGAAGCCAACACTGCCCAAGTGGTGAAGCTAACAGTGCCCTCGCGGTGAAGCCAACAGTGCCCTTGCAGTGAAGCCAACTACCCTAGCGGTGAGGCCAACACTACCCTAGTGGTGAAGCCAACACTGCCCTCGTGGTTAGGCCAACACTCCCCTTGCGGTGAAGCCAACAATGCCCTAGTGGTGAAGCCAACACCACTTTAGCGGTGAGGCCAACAATGCCCTCGTGGTGAAGCTAACATTGCCCTAGCAGTGAAGCCAACAATGCCCTAGCGGTGAAGCCAACACTACCATCGCGGTCAAGCCAACACTGCCCTTGCGGTTGGGCTAACATTAACCTAGCGTTGAAGCTAACACTGCTCTAATGGTGAAGCTAACACTAACCTCGCGGTGAAGAAATCACTGCCCTCGCGTTGAAGGCAACACTGCCTTAGAGGTGAAGCCAACATTGCCCTAACGGTGAAGCCAACACTACTCTCGCGGTGAAGCCAACCCTCCCCGCGCAGTCAAGCCAATAACGCCCTAGCGGTGAAGCCAACACTAGTGGTGAAGCCAACACTAGCGGTGAAGCCAACATTGGTCTAGTGGTGAAGCCAACACTGCTCTAGCGGTGAAGCCAGCATTGCCCTAATGGTGAACCCAACACTGCACTAGTGGTAAAACCAATACTGCCATACCAGTGAAGGCAACACTGCCCTAGTGGTAAACCCAACACTGCCCTCGCGGTGAAGCCAACATGGACCTCGCAGGAAAGCCAACAATGCCCTAGCGGTGAAGCCAATACTGCCCAAGTGGTGAAGCCAACACTGCCCTCGCGGTGAAGCCAACACTGCCCTCGTGGTGAGGGCATCACTGCCCTGGCGGTGAAGCCAATAATCCCGTAGCGATGAAGCCAACACTGCCATCGCGGTGAAGCCAACATTGCCTTTGCGATGAAGCTAACACTGCCATCGCGGTGAGGCCAACACTGCCCTCGCGATAAAGCCACACTGTCTTAGCGGTGAAGCCAACATTGCCCTAGCGGTGAAGCCAACATTTCCTGAGCAGTGAAGCCAACACTGCCCTGGCGGTGAAGCCAACACTACCCTAGTGGTGAAGCCAACACTGCCCTAGTGGTGAAACCAACATTGCCCTAGCGGTGAAGCCAACATAGTTCTAGTGGTGAAGTCAATATTGCCATAGCAGTGAAGCCAACACTTCCCTAATGGTAAAACCAACACTGATCTCGCACTGAAGCCAAGACTGCCCTGGCGTTGAAGCCAACATTGTCCTAGCGGTGAAGCCAACAAGGCCCTCGCGGTGAAGCCAACACTGCTTTAGCAGTGAAACCAACACTGCCATAGCAGTGAAGCCAACACTGCCGTAGTGGTAAAACCAACACTGTCCTCGCGGTGAAGCCAACACTGCCCTCGCGGTGAAGACAACAATGCCCTAGCGGTGAAGCCAATACTGCCAAAGCGGTGAAGCCAACACTGTCCTCACGATGAAGCGAACACTGACCTCGCGGTGAGGCCATCACTGCCGTAGCAGCGAAGCCAACACTGCCCTAGTGGTGAAGCCAACACTAGCGGTGAAGCCAATATTGCCCTAGCGGTGAAGCCAATATTGCCCTCGCGATGAAGCCAACACTGCCCTTGCGGTGAAGCCAACACTTCCCTAGCGGTGAAGCCAACACTGCCTTTGCGGTGAAGCTAACACTGCCTTAG
>JAUUDZ010417751.1:1281-14575 GCA_032361705.1 Panulirus versicolor | reverse complement strand
AATGTCTTGCAACTTGCACTATGTATGTGACTGCTGACATGATGTCTCTCATTCCTCGGCCGTCACCATCGCGCCGGTGGAAGTCGAAATGTTGGATATCTATCCATTGTAATCGGTCCAGGACCGCATTAACGAAATTGGGAGAGGTTACATTCCTCTGGTTTAGATTTTGTTTCAAAGATCTTTATTTTACATTCTCAGGGGCATGGACGAGGTGACTTTTGATACGGTTAAATTATAGTAGAAAATAAGACTATAACATGTCTTTGTTCGGGAGACTTGAGTAGGGTTTTAACAAATATAAGTGCAGCGATAGAGAAAGAAAGTACTAGGTATGATTCCTTGTACTTTTAAATATTTTTTATATTCGTTCATCTTAGATTTTGGCTATTCCTTTGTTGGCTTTTAAAATATTTCATTGTACTCCGTGGCACATTGGGCGAAAAGTATTTTGTTTGAACCATATTAGTCGTGGTTCTCCTAACTAAATGGATTGTTACTTTCTCGTTAGAACTCTTATTAGTAGACGTTTTCTTGTCGTAAGTTCCAGCCTATTCACGCAGGCCAAAAATAACTCAAGACTTCAATTCTTTTGGCTCAAGATTACGATGAGGTAAAGTTATGAGTTGTAATTTGTCTGTCTTGACATCACTCACAGCCCGCTGCTACCCGGTCACCCTTAACCAAAATCTTTTTATACCTTCTTCATATACATAGAATATTTATATTGAATATGATTTACCTTGACCCGAGTGACTTCCAGCCAAAGTCAGCAGCGATCAGCTCCTACCCACGGACGCTGCCGCTGCAAATGGCTGGGTGCAACAAGTCGGAAGTCGATAACTGAAGGTGGGTGCTGCGCCAGGCCAGGCCAGGCCAGGGTGCGGCAAAACTGACCTTGACCTCTGACCCGGCATATAGGGTGAATCCAGTTACGTACGTCTTCAGGTCAGTATAATGTGGCCTGGAGAGGGAGAGGGGTCTTAAACTTCCGGGAGTTGATTTCTTATACGCCTCCGTGGCCATGGAGACATTGCAAGGCAACTGTGATTTTTTTTATTTGATCTTTCGCTTGTAATTCTCTCAAAACATGGACGATTTTCAAAAAATCATCCAGAAACTAACCTTGAATTTAAAACATCCATTTTTTTTCCTTATTCACAAACAACAACCCCCTTAAACGCCAGTGACCTTGGGTTTGAAGGTTAATGGTCATTATTAAAAGAATACTCAAGGCATTTCTTTAGTGCATATAACTTGTAAAGTGATAACAAAGCGAAGATAGTACTTACCAATAAATACCATTTTTCGCCTCAACCAGTTAACCATCCGTCACAGTTTACCACGGAAATGACAACCCTCACCTATCACCAATATCAGCTTCTGCCACTAATCCGCCAACAGTAATTGCCCTCAGTTACCATATAGTATCACCATCAATTATCTTCGTACCCATGTCATTCACCGCAACTTATCATCAGGCAGTATCTGCTCGGATCCCCCCCCCCCCTCAGAGTCATCAGTTAACACCATCATACAGCCGGATGCCAGCTATCACCTCCATGTATCTTTTCCTCATCCCGTTAATGGCCGCCACCAAAATTAGTCGCTACAGTAAACCATCCACAGCTGACGTCTAGACATCACGGGCCACCAAGAAATAATCTGCAGGGATATGTAGAGCGCCAGACTTTTCTCTCATCTCTCTCTCTCTCTCTCTCTCTCTCTCTCTCTCTCTCTCTCTAACGTGTGAGAATGTAATCACTTGTCTCCAGTTCGTTATTCATGGATTATAAAACCCTTCGGACATTTCACTCATCGTTTTACGAATTCCACCTTAAACCATTTTTAACCGCTGAAAAAAATTACGAACGTTATAAATATAATAATTATAGTATTTTTTCTTCTTCTTTGGCGGGGAATAGTAATGACCTGTTATCTTCCTGCCATTGAATGGTTAAAGTAGATCTCACGAGCAACGCTGTGGCGATTATCATTATGAATGTGATTCAAAATGCTGCTTGGCTGGCTTGGCTGGCTAGCAACAGGCGCGCTCCGCTCGCGGGGTCAATGGGGGAAGCAGCTTTCCTCAACATTAATGATAAAAAGAGAAAGACGTGAATGTATTGTATATCTCAGCCGCTGGTTGAAAATAGATGCTTTGAGGGTGTTTAAGTAGTTTTCGCTTAGTACTTTAGAACTATATTTTTTTATTTAGATTTTTAATTCAGGTTACTTTTTTACTAATAATATGGATGTATGAATGTCAGTGTCTCCACCCCCACCAACCTACAATATCATCCTTACTCCAACATTTTAAGTTCCTCCAACACTCCTACACCCTCATCTGATTCGTTCACCTGTCCCAACCACCCATCACAACCCCGTGTTCTTGCTCGCCCTATCATTGTGCCATCATTTCTCCGTCTATGTGGGATCAGGACAGCCAGGCCTTGTTATCTGACTTTCCCTTGTACTTAAAAAAATGTAACCAGCCTCGCTCGATCGATGCATTTCTGGATCAAACTCACTCCACCATCATCTTCCATCATCAGCCCCAGACTGTCACCAGTTCCTCCTCTTCAGTCTGACGACCCACCAGTCCATTTTTTATCGTCAGTTTTATACCAATTCCTCTCCGGCGTTTTTGCCTCGCCATCAACCTCATTCCGTTCTCTACCACTTCCACTCTCCTCCATCTATTCCCACTCCATCCTCCTTCAATATCAGGTCGTCGCCATGCTCCCTCTACTCCTCCATCAGCAACACTCCATCATTATTTTCCCCTCCAACACACCCCCATCTTCACCGATTTCACCAAGACGTACAGACGTACGCCCATATGTGTTGGAATGTGATTGGTTTTTGTATGTCAACATTCATATTATCTTTTCGCATTCATAGTTCTAATTGATAATTCTAATTCCACGCCGTTTACTTGCGATTATGTTACTGATACTAGTTCAATAGTTAGACACGTCTGTGTTTTTTTATTGTTAACTTTTTCCTTAAATATGATTTTGATTTTTCATTTTTCGTTAGGGTTGGTTTTGTACCCAAACTTTCCCCCCCCCCCCTTTTTTTTTACTACGGCATGTAATAATTTTTTTTCTTATGTCTTTTTAAGTATAGGGTATGGGTATTTATTTTAAAAATAATGTGCATATTTAAGTTTACTTCTCTGGTCTGTTCCTGATTTTTTTTTTAGGTAATTTGTCTAATTTACCCTCATGAAAGATTAGAAATTTGTATTCTTTTTATTATCTGTTCATTTACTGTTTGTCCGTGACTCAAACTTCTTTGGTTGATATTTCTCTATTATGGTACTCAGACATGTGAAGTTGTCTTGCTTGCTTTTTTATCTTTCGTCTATATTTTTGCTACTTTTTCCTTTCACGTCTTTATATTCATATAGTGATATCTTGATTCTTTGCGTTTGTGCATTTCTTTGTAGACATATTTGTGTATTTTCTAGCTTTCTTAAATACTCCCACCTCCGAATGTCATCGCTCATTGCAGTTCTACCTCCCATTTTTTCCTCAGACTTACGTTTGTCATTTTCTCTCTTTGGAACTCATGACAGCAGCGATATTCTACGTTAAGTAAACCTCTTTAAGTCCCCTGGTAAGCTGTCCTTCCCCCTTGAACAGCAGCAACTGCTAAAGCGTGTCCGGAAAATGTGGCAACGCTGTGGACAGGATTCGAACCTGTGCGGGCATGGCCCAATGGATTTCGAGTCCATCTCCTTAACCACTCGGACACCACAGCTCCGAGTGTAATTTGCGTAAGTTTGATATCAACTTTTCTGTTTTTATGGCAGTCTTACGGTAATGAGTTAAATCATTCTGTTGAAAATGTATGCAGTTTAATTATTTGTTCGGATACTTGTGCAAAATTGAATGATGGTATAGATATAACTATACTATTTTGTAATGTAAATATAGATGTACGATGATGTAAATATATGTATTAATTTAGATTGTTGGAAGTATGAAATGAAATGAATGATTCTATTGTAGATGTGTATTGTTTGAATGGTTATCTTATAACTATACAATATACTAATGAAGATTATTATCTAACAAATATATTACAGTGGTTTACAGGTTCCAGAACATATCCCCACCTGGGAAGGCTCAAAAGGTATGTATGTTACTTATTTTGCTTTAAGGATAATTTTAATGGCATTATCGCCGAAAATCATAGTAACGGCCCATTTATAATTAACGGAATTCTATTCCTCCTGTAGCGATAACTTTAAGGAATGTTATATGTTAGTCTAGGTTATCTATCTTGTTCGATGATGTTAAATGGTAAGTTAACAAGATAATACAAGATAGTACGTTAACAGGTAAGAAAGAATAGGAACTTAAGTACGCGTAACCATTGCATAACTTATTATCATTCTAGTATGATTACTATGTAATTATTTTTAGATATATACTGATTTAGATATTTTTGTTGTACATATATAGAGATGCAGGTGATTATGTTGAGCGTATATTGCATTTTAGATCATTATAATGTAAAAACTTGTTAGTCTGGACAACCATGTCTTAAATATTTACAAATTCAAATGATCATGTTGACATTGTACATATGGATGTACGTTTTACGGTGTAAAGGGAGCAAGTTGAATGTGTAGGTTTTGTTTTTAATGTACCAACAGAACTTTACAGAACTTTGGTTTAAGTGTATTGGAGTCTGCTGCTTTTATTATAAGGTCTGATCACAGGTCACACCATACATAAAAGCCTCACTTTCTTTCTAAAGGGCCACGCCATTTAAAGGCTCGTACCGTTGTGACCAAGGGGTCGTATCGTCGTGCTCAAGGATCGTACCGTCGTGCTCAAGGGGTTTTAACTAGTGCGTTATCAGGACGGACAGTGACGGATGATATACCGAATACCTCATGTCTCTGTAACTTATCTCGCACTCGTCTGTATTTCTCTGAAGGCTCAAGGTTAGAGCGTCTGTAATGGCGCCGTTGGATATAAGTAGGTAAATGAAGTGATGCAGCCACTTAAACCCACCTCCGAAGCTGGAGGGTTTAAGTGCAGTGGTCAAGACAGCTGGCGCGCATCATCATGGTGCATGGCGTCACCGTTCACCAACCCGCACTTATGACGCGCTTTTGACGCTTTCTTTACCAGTTTGAATGGCACGTACGTGTATGCGTCTCAGATTGACGCAAGGAGGTCACTTTTTTTTTTAAGGCGTTACGAACGTAAGGTTGCGATCCCTGAGCATGACGGTACGATCCTTGAGCACGAAGTTACGATCCTTGAGCATGAAGTTAGGATCCTTGAGCATGAAGTTGCGATCCTTGAGTATGAAGTCACGATCCTTGAGCATGAAGTTACGATCCTTGAGCATGAAGTTACGATCCTAGAGCACGAAGGTACGATCCTAGAGCACGAAGGTACGATCCTTGAGCACGAAGTTACGATCCTTGAGCATGAAGTTGCGATCCTTGAGCATGAAGTTGCGATCCTTGAGTATGAAGTTACGATCCTTGAGTATGAAGTTACGATCCTTGAGCATGAAGTTACGATCCTTGAGCATGAAGTTACGATCCTAGAGCACGAAGGTACGATCCTTGAGCACGAAGGTACGATCCTAGAGCATGAAGTTGCGATCCTTGAGTATGAAGTTACGATCCTTGAGCATGAAGTTACGATCCTAGAGCATGAAGGTACGATCCTTGAGCATGAAGGTACGATCCTTGAGCATGAAGTTACGATCCTTGAGCATGAAGTTACGATCCTAGAACATGAAGGTACGATCCTTGAGTACGATGGCTTAGCTTTATGTTACATGGTCCTTAAGTAAGGCTGGAAGGTTGAGTAAGACGAATGCGATAACCTTTTTTTTTTTAACGATAACTTGTCCGCCGTACTCGAGGAATGAAGTCATACTCAAGGTGTCGAGTCGTACTCAACCTGAGGGGTTAAAACATCGTATGCTAGAGTTTATTATCGTACTGTGGTGGTCGAGTCGTTGTATGGTATGTCGTCGTACTCATCAAGGTTGTCAAACCGTCGTACCTCAGGGGGGTGAATCGTCGTACTTCAAGAAGGCAAAATTTTTATGTACACGTCAATGACTTGGATCTTTTTCAACTTATTAACCCCAGTGCAGCCAACCCCCACCTTCCCCCCCTGGGCTCTCAGAATTATGATAGAAGAAAAATAGAATGTTATACCTTCCGTTTTCTTCTAGATGCTGGTATGTTTTCTGTGGTTGTACCGACTCTGAAGAAAGGGCGACCTGAAAGAGTATAAAACGATTGTATGTATAGTCTTCTGTTTCACTCAGACACACTGGGTTTCTCTGCTCGTGTTTTTGGGGTTGGTCTTAGTAAGAGAATTTTTTTGAAGTATTATAGTAATGATTATGATAATAATTATTATATTATTAGTATTACTTCTACCCGGAACTCCTTTAATGGGTATTTTGCGGTTTTAAAGGCTGCACTTCACGTAGGAACAGGGCTCGAACCGTTGTGTTCAAAGGGTCGTATAGTCATGCTCAAAGTGGCCCGAACCATCGTCCTGTTGTGAATTGGGTAGACCAAGGCGCGATGATCGTCAGCAACAACGATCGCCAGGAGTGTTGTTCGACGAGGCCGTCCGTTCGTCCGCTGTGGTGAACGTCAGCCTTCGAAACGCTGAAAAACATGGCCACCGGGACCGGTCTGGTGGTGTTGGTGGCCCGGCAGGAAGTGATGTGAATGATCAAGTTATTTCTGGATCAGCCTCGCCTTACGGAGACGCATGCACGGGCCACTCTGTTTGTTTTTACGCTGCTTCGTCCTGATGTAAAAGAACCGTCTTTAATTCACTGTTTGTTAGGATTTTCGAATCTCTATGAAAGATTTAATGTTATTTTACACCTAATACGGTTTAGCTGTTGTCTCTATGACTGTCTTGGGTACCCAAGGCAGTCATTCTTGATTATTTTTATTAATCACAGTCGTACGTTTGGTTGAATGTATTTTTCCCCCTTGTGGTTTGTAAATGTTAATGAGGTTGCCAGTCCTCCTTGACTGCCTAATCCTTTTTTAAGCATATTTTTGTCCTTTTGCTCTCGTGATCATCAGCGATCTTACTAGTATAAACCACCTTGAGATCAGCAGTTACGACCTTTAGATATGATGACCTGGCCTTTGACCTGACCCGTTTTAAGGGCCTTGGTCTCTGGATTAAGATGATGTCCGTGTATATTTAACTCGACGTCAGACACCCAGAAGTCTGTACTTATCTTCATTTCGTACACTGGAGAAGAGTCGTGCTTGTGTCATTAATATTAAGGAACAACGTTAGGGATTTTTTGAAGGTATAACTTACGATTTCGTTTATACATTTGTTACATGATTTTATTCTTGGCTAGTGTTGTAGTTGTACAGTATTCAGCCACGTTATAAAACGCACAATAGATCATTTTGTGTGTGTGTGTCGCGATATAACAGTTCTTGAGTTATTTGTAATTATGGTCGTGCCTCATTATAGGCAGAAATGAGTGTTAAAAAAGTATTATAGTTGGTTCTTGTTGAATTTTTTATGATTTAATGACAAATTTCATAATCGAAGCCAACCGTAATGGATAGCTTAAAAACATAATTTTATTATTATTATTATTATTATTATTATTATTATTATTATTATTATTGAAGAACTGAAGGGGAGCTTATACGTTTGAATATGCAGTGTTTGGAATCGTCAGAAATTGTCAATTGATCTGAAACGAACGTAGAAGCTGATTTAGAAATGGATAATTAAAAGGTCATTAAATAGGTTTTGCTGTGGACGTGTAGACAAAACATGAAGACTTCAGGACGTGCTTCTCTGAATTTTTTTTTTTTCATAATTCATTCATTATGAATACTGAATATGCAAGCTTTGCATGAGGGTATGAGATATCAGGGACGTTAATTTTCTGAATACTTTAGTAATCTCGTAAATGTGCTGTCTCTGAAGCGCCGAATACATACGTAGGTATCCATACATTTCGATAGGAGATGATGGTAAGTAGAATCCTGTTTTGTGTTTACCCAGTTGGTAAGGAAGAAAATTAAGAATTAGATACAGTACATGAAATAATACCTTCCCCAATGTCGGACCGTAACCTTGTGCCGGAGTTGGACCGTGAGAGATTTTGTTGTTGATGTAGTTGTTTGACGGGTGGTAGTTAGTTGACTTAAGTTGCCGGGGTAATCGCCGTACATGCACGAGAAATGTGCATGCACTGAGATGAGTACTGTGGGACGCCTGTGTTTTAGCGTATCATGTAGATAAGGATTGATTGCTGTGAGGAGGTGGGGGGATGGGTAGGTCTGGTATTGAAATGGGAAGGACTATAAAAGTGGGAAAGGAGTGAGCGTAAGGTGCGCTGCTCGTTGGGACAAGGAGTGTAAGGGTCTTGCCCCAGTGCCGAAGTATTCGGAGTTGTTATGGTTGGTGGCCTGGATCAGTTCAGGTCACTGACATGGTACGGGAAAATAAAAGTTACCTGATATGACTGTGCATATAGGGATTGTCTGGCATTTGGGTATTTGTGAGCCACGTGTCCCTTGATTTATTTTTATCATCGTCCATGTGATTATTTGTGATTTTATGTTGTAGTGGCAATATCTAGCTTGACTTTATTCTTGTAGAAAATGTGTCGCTTATCTAGAAGTTTTCATCCTTGGGTTTCTCGTATTATGTTTTTACGATACATATGTGTTTTAGCGTTTGTTTGTTATATTTTTTTTGAAAATTTCTTTGTGAATTGCACAGCTGCCTTTGTGTCAGTTGGATATATGTAATGTAAGCGAGTCGTTTATGTGTGGGGCCAACTACGGCTATGTATGCGCAGAAAGTTTAGTTTTTGTATTTGCGTTAGAGGTAATGCTCTTTGTGTTCCAACGCAGGTTCGTAGTTAAGTACACACGTAAATAGTTAAGTCTGTATTGCTTCCTGTATGAATTTAAGAAGTGTGGTTGTGGGTAGTGGGTAATGATGATCTCGTAAAATAGGTTGATTTACATAGATAGGAAGACACCCACCATAAATGTGTTCCTCATTGTTTAAAGAAAGGATTCGTAGTTTTTTGATCCTTGGAAAAGCCAAAATTAATTAAACATCTTGTACAGCAGAGTTCTTGTTATAGAGATCACTTGCGCTGCTACCTACAGAAGACGCTTTTGCCTTGATATGGGAATTCTCGTTCCTTCTTGTCTACACATTTGTGTGAGTCTGGTTCCATTGCTCTACTGGAAATCAAGACGCAATACCACCCTAAGATGACGTTGAACCTTATTTGTGTTCCCTTTGGGTTACTCAGACGAATATTCTCGGTCTGTTGGCAAAGAAGCGTTGTTAGGTCGCATTGCATTTTTTTTTCTTTTTTTTTTTAAGTACTGGAGTTTGCCTGAATTCACGCCATTCATGATAAATTTTGAAGTCGCTGTCCTTTGTCCTCCTCCCTCAGGTTGCTGATTCTTGATAACACTAATAACTTCATAAGTTATAGTGTATTTACGCGCATGAAAAAGGTTAAGAATATCTTGGTTAAAGGCGTGAATGCTTTGTTGATATTTCTTTTGTCATCAGAAACGTTGACCACGTAAAGTGGCCTTCTGCGGAGTCTCATCAAAGAATTAAGGGATTGGGAGAGACCATTCGTTAATACAAATGAGAGAAAAGGAGATGCTTATGTACGGTGCCTTAAGGGAACGATAGGAACCAAGGTAAAAACTCGCCAGTGAACATTTGTTTAGCTGGAGAGTCAGGAAGAAGAAATAGAAAGCTGCGATGCCCTGAAGAATAGATGCAGTGATCCCATAGAAGTGAATTATCAATGAATTGGTGTTTTGTGGAGTACTCTCTCAAAGGCCTCGGCGAAGTCATATGGGTTTGTCGAGAGCCGACAAATGATAATTGCTTCAATGATGGGATATGATGGGATTGTCGAGAACCTGTAGGATGTCATGTTGACTTAGCGAAGTGTGATTCGCATGAACCTTTGATTCAAAAACTGTGTTGTGTGTTTGTCAGTACCTTGAGAGACACTAGGTGCCAGGGTTAGTAGTGTCATTTTTCTTGAAAAGTTATGCTCACGCAAAGCCATTCAAGGCGAAGGGTGTGGATGAAAGGAGATTGTGTGAAGATAAATAGATTGAAAAAAAAAGGGTCAAAACTGCGTTAGTCGTATTTATTTGTAATGCTGTCAATGGAAATGTTTATAGCGTATGTATGCAGGGCTAGGGCATAGGAGGCAGTAAGGGAAAATTTATTTCTTTTTCTATGCAGATTGGAACTTAAAAGTAATTACTCTGTCAGATGGAATTGATACAAATGTTTTCTTGTCTCAGGGCTAGTATGTGGTGTGGTGTCTGCGTGCTTAAAAAAAACAAGTGATTTTCGTAATTTTCTGACATTTAAGGGGGCTGGTTGTACAACACATAGTATTCTGATTTATGTACTGAAACTGTTTTTGATGTGTTGTACCGGTATGTCCGCCAGCATTCGTGTGTGTGTGTGTGTGTGTGTGTGTGAGCCGTCCTGTAGTAGTTGCTATTTCGAGTTATTTGCGTTGATCTCAAGTTACCTATGGTAGCGTGTTTTTGCTGGGAATGCGAGCGATTCTTCATAGTGTACAGTGTAGCGCGAGTGTTTGCTGGATGATGTGCGGTGAATGGCGATCGAGACTGGTTGAGGTGTATTCTGTGGCTATGGTCTGCAGGGTCTTTTGTAACCGAGACCGTGTCTACATGGTTTTGGGGTCTTTTATGCGGGAGGAGAGATTAGCGTTTGTAAGAACCGCAAGTTGGAAGTGTTGTCTTGGGTTGATGAAAATTCGATGGAGAAAGTTAAACTAAACGAGTTACGGTTACAGGATTTTCCGGTAAGATTTCTATTCCAGTCTCTGTAAATAGTTTATTATTATTTAAAAGAAAATAAGCATCAAGAATATTAAACATTTCTAGAATATACCATGTTTGCCATACATAGGTTCTCATAATTTGGCCTATACTCGTGCCTGGTTTGTGGGATCTCAAGAGGTAACACAGTTATCAAGTTATCAAAGGTGAGTCCAGGAACCACAAGGATGGCCGTCCCACTGGCCTAACATTTATCCCAAAATTGTTCTTGGTAAAAGTAATCAGTCCATAGATTGTTCTTGCTGTTGACATTACCTAATTTCCCCTTTTTCTTTGCGGTGGTTTCGGAGTTATTCAACAGCCCCAACAGATGAGTCTTGGACCTTAGCCTACCTTACATATATACGTTACCATGGATTAGGAGGGCTACCTCTGCAGCTGGGTGTGGGACCTTTATCTTATGTATACCTTACGATAGTTTAGCAGGTTTTCCACCCCCACAGCTGGGACTGGGACCTTCTCGTACCTTACGTATACCTTACGATGGTTTAAAAGGTCTTTTACCCCCCCATAGCTGGGAGTGGGATCTTGCCGTAGTACATCTTACGATGTTTCTGGAGGTCCTCAACCCCCACAGCTGGGTCTGGCACTTTACGTTGTCTTTCGACGATTTCGGAGGTGTTTTATCCTAAAGGCTGAGGTGTGGGACATCGCCCAACCCTACGTATACCTTACGATGGGTTCGGAGATTTTCCACCTTTACAGCTGTGTCTGGGACTTAACCTCACCTTACATATCCCTTACTATGGGATTGGCTTGTTTTTTTGTTTTTTTTTTTCATGGCGGATTCATATAGAGCTTCTAACGCTTGTCGAACTTTGCATCATCCGGCTCTTTAAGTTACGTTACATATAACATGGAAAAAGACTGGACGTCTGTTTGAACCCTATGATACGTCATTATGATGAGGACAACCCTGTGGCCCTTGAGCTTAACGGTGCGATCCCTGGGTCATAAGGGTTAGGTAAATGGTTAGACTCGGGGTAAGATTTCAGTGTTCCTCTTTTGAAGTGGCGGATGAAGTGTATGAAGTATGGCTGAAGCATCAGGCCTTGATTTCGGGGAGGCACCTGGAGGTTCTATGCTTCCCCAGAGCTCTTGAAATTGTGTCCTTGTGGCCTACAGTCCTAATTTTGAACAGGGTTGTTATAGTTGTGGATATATGCGCCGTGTTGGAGGTGGGGCGGCCTTTGTTTACCCAGCACCGTTCCTATGCCTCCTCCGCCGCTTCTCTCATAGTTGTCTTTTTTTTCCTTTTTTTTTTTTTGTATCATGAATTGCTTTATATCCATTTTCAATAAGTATTTGATCAGTTTACTGGTATATATTAAAAGAAAAGACTTGATAGAAACATTAACTGGTTACTCGTACACTAGGGATATCTTACATTTGGTTCTAAATATTACCGGTAGATCGCAGCATTGTTCTTAACTTGTTTGCGTCAATGCATAATTTTTGTGGACGAGATTTTAATGTCCTTTGAAAACCTTCCATGAACAGATTATTCAATACATAAAACATGAGTTCTTGCTTTGTGTATCGTGATGTTTCTTGTGGTAGAACTTAACTGTATGAAGGTCAGTACGGAAGCAAGTGGCTGGGAGCGAGTCCTGTGTGTGGTAAGACGGCAACGTGGCTAAACCATAGTGGAGCGGCCATGGTTGCCCAGGCGCCCAAGTCCTATGAAAGTTTGTATCCGTGATAAATTGAAAGATTTTTTTTGGGTTTTCATGGCTCCCCGGAAGTCGCACCTAATGATAGCAATATGTCGTAGCCTTATTTCCAGATTACAGAATTAAAACTGTACCTTTGACGAATATATGTTCCTGGCAGGATATTTGCTTCCCTCTGGTCAGCGTTCTTGTTGTTGTTGTTGCTGCTGGGGGGGGGGGGGGGGGGATCGCCACGCTTGCTGGTAACCGTCTCAACCGTCTACCGGGCTACGCCAGCCATCGCGCCGGGGTCGTGCTTTAGTGATCAAGGATCATACCGTCGTGCTCGAGAGGCTGAGTGGTAGGTAGGTACCTTGTTCGTGCCCGCCGAAGATCCTATGATCGTGCTGGGCGGAAGAGACTCTTCTGTCTCTTCCGTAGCAGGTTAGATGAGGAGAGTAAATTTAGGTCATGATAAATTGCCTGGTTCGTTGGGGGTGGCTTGATATAGATCGTATTGGTGGAGGTGGTTAGGTACACAGTGTTTGTTGAAATTATTTTTTTTTTTCTTGCGTTAAGAGGCTGCGGTTGTAGACAAAGGTCCACTTTAAGGCCGGTGTTTAATTGATATATAGAAAAGATTATGAAAGGAAAAAAAAAGAGACAAGGGGAAAACATTTACAAATTTTGGAGGAAGCGAAGAACCTGTCTTTTA
>JAUUDZ010417740.1:1958-14576 GCA_032361705.1 Panulirus versicolor | reverse complement strand
TGGCCATACAGTTGGACCAGCTAGGAATGATATAGATATATTCTAAATATGACCCGTGGTGGCCCGCTTCACAAGCAGGAGAGAACGCTAATTGATGGTTCATTCAAACGAGAGACTAATTAATTAAAGGGGTACGGATGTGCATGTTGCCATTTTCTGATTTCAGTTTGAGATATTTTCGTATCCATGGTATTTTCAATGCGATGTGTTATTGTTTCGTGGTGTTGAATATATATATGAAAGTTCAGCTCTTTTTTTTTTATCTGTAAATCTCCAAATTACGTGACGGATCAAGGACAGGTGTGATTTACTTATCTACTAGAAATATTATTAATTCATAGTTGTGTTCAGACGTATTATATACATTTTTTTTCTAGAATTCGTGGCTGTTGGATTCGTGAGTTCATAAAAAGTTCGACGAATTTGTGTGCGCTTGTATAAAGGTTCGCCAGGACAATGCTTGCCAGGGGATCTTGTCAGTGACAGCCAGCCTACTGCTCTGGTGTATTGGCGTTACTGACACATCTCGGTGTGTGTGTGTGTGTGTGTGTGTGTGTGTGTGTGTGTGTGTGTGTGTGCGTGGGCTGCTCCGATGGGTCGGGTGTGTGTGTGTGTGTGTGTGTGTGGGCTGCCCCCATGGGTCGGGTGTCTGTGTGTGTGTGTGTGTGTGTGTGTGTGTGTGTGTGTGTCTGGGCTGCCCCCATGAGTAACTGTAGTGTAGTGAGGTCCTTTTAAGTGGTCGTGTTTGTTATGCAAATGTAATAAACTGCTTCAGTCCATATAAATTGAGTCATCAGTTCCCTTTGTGCATGATGACAATACATTTTCTTACACTGCATGATGTAAAACGTTTGAATATGTATAAGCCTCCTGCCCTTTCCTCTCTGATATTACTAAATCATTTGTCTCTAAAGTTTCTAAATAAACTGTCTAATGTTTCTAAATAGACTGTTTCTAGTGTTTCTAAGTAAACCGTCTCTAATGTTTCGTCCCACTGAAATAATTTCACCCGTGAATACAGAAGAAAATTACAAGAATCATTACTGTAATCAATTACCAGGTACTATACAACTACATCCAGGAGTTCTAGTTGCATCCTTCTACAATTTTGGACCTCTCCACACAACAGCCTCTCGTAAGAACAACATATTCAAAGAACAGTCTATTGAAAGACCATTCTGTCGACGAGTGGAAAATATAAATGTATCCTTGTCGCCTCCTCGTCACTTAAGAAGAACCTTATTTTCTTTGGTTTACGGACGTCAGGGGAACTGATGTATAAGTATGGTGTCTTTTTCTCTTTTCTTTTCTCCCACCGTAGTGTCTGTTTGTTGCTTCTCTCAGGAGGAAAAAAAAAGAGTGTCCCCCTCACTATGTCAGGGGAATGGCTACTAAATTTCCTGGACATTATTGTGTGGGATCCGGCAACTGGGGCGCTATCAGGAGGGACCCAGCCTACACCACTGAATAGTAAACATCGTTCTCCATATTCTCAACATTTTCTATTTTCATCGTTTTCTGTGATGTGTTTGGGACGGGAAATGTTTCGCAAATATCAGTTAAATTTACGTTAAATTTATGTTCGTGGGATGGCTCATGATTTTTATGATATATATCAGGAAATGGAGCATGATATACAAGAAATAATTGACTTTAGCAAATTTAAGCCAAACTTAGATTATTTTAACGTACTAAGAAAATTTATTAATTTGGCAAAACACTGTCGTATTGATCAGATACTCGGAGTTAAAAAGAAAAAAAAATGCCCTTTAAAATGGTGGGTCTAAAATACAGATTTTGTGTTTGAAGTTTTGATAGAATATTGGGGTTTGGGTGACCTACATAGAGTCCATGTGGAAATTTAAATTTGTTTCATATGGACGTTTGCCAAATGTGTGTGTGTGTGTGTGTGTGTGTGTGTGTGTGTGTGAGGAGGATGGTGTGTGTGTGTGTGTGTGTGAGGAGGATGGCTCGCTGGTTGTGACTGAGGCTTGACTTTTGTGGGCCGAGTCCCTGATGAGTGCGTGGCGCTGAGTGAAATTCCCGAGTTGAAAGTGTCCTCTGAGTGTGTGATGCCTCTTTATGGTGAATTGCGATGAGGTGTGAGGCGCGTGAATGGACCACTCCAGCCAGGGCGGGTGTGTGAACCGACTTAGAGTGCGCGTGCGTGTTGCTCCGGCCTGACTGTCAGTATGTGTAACTTACCCAGGTAGAAGACGTGTCTAGTGTGTGTGTGTGTGTGTGTGTGTCCCGGGAGAGAGGCGAGGTTAGCCAGCCGACGACACCAACCCCCCCCCCCCCCACACACACCCTCCCACTCTTTTCCCCTCCCCCTCGTATCCCTCCCTCCCTCCCTCTTCCGCCACCCGCTCTCCCCGGCCTGACCTGACGCTGACGTCACCAACACCACACCTGCGCTCCGGAACGCGCCCAACCCCACCCTACCTGCCTGTTCCCTCCTCCTCCTCCGCCTCAGGTAGGCCGTCGCGGCTGCATTACGAATACTGAGGTTTGGTAATCCTTCTCTTGCCGTCAGTCTGCCTCGCTATATCGTCCTTGATAGGCTGGCGTTACTTTGTTTCGTGTCGTAGTTGACCACAGCGATCCTAGTGGCCAAGAAGCGAGCAGTGGTTGACAGGTATATAACAAGCGCCATCACTGTTCATAGACCAGTTCTTCTTCGTTCATGGTTTGTCGGTAATCATTAAGGTTGTTAATCATTGTAATTCGATTGTTGTAGAGATTTTTAATTGATTTCTTATTTTGTGCTGTACAGGGAGGGAGTTCTACACTCTTGGGACCCCATCTCTTGTACTGTGACAGGGAATGAGTTCTACACTCGTGGCGTTCCCTTCTCTTGTACTGTTCTACACTCTCTTGGGACCCCATCTCTTGAACTTTCTCTACTTTTCATACTACTTTTAAAACTTTTTTGTGTACTGCCCACATTCACCCCCTCATGGCTAAGTTTATTGCGTCCTCCACTATCATACTGTAGAAGTACTTCTTCACATCGTCTCTGAAAAGTTTTCTCCTCCATTTCACGTTATGTCCTCTGGTTACCTGCATCTTCGGGAGAACACCTTCCTCTGTCCGCTTCATCGAGCTGGTGTGTGTGTGTGTGTGTGTGTGTGTGTGTGTGTGTGGCATTGGTTAGGTCTGTCACGGTGATAGACGGGAGTGGCCGACGGTGGCTCTTGTGAGCGTCGCCGTGATGGGCAGGTGATGTCGTGTTCCCTGCGGGGATGTCGTGTTCCCTGCTGCTGTGTGGTGCTGCTTCTGCTTGTCTTCCTGGCGCAACCGACTGCTATTAATTCCGCTGCTGCTGCTGCTGTTACTGTCACTGTTCCGTCTGTTTCTTCGACAACAGTTCCTCCTCTTCGTGACAGTTTCTGCTCCTATTCGATCCTGACTGTTTTCCTCTTCGTCTTCGTCTGTGCCTGTTGATGGTGCTTATATTGCTGATGCGGTCGGTTGCTTGTGCTGCTTGTATACTCCTCTCTTCTCCCTACTTTTCTCTCTTGTTTTTCTCCTTTTTATCTTCCTTGTGGTCTCATCCCTCATTCATCTTTTCTCCTGATACATAAAGTCGTCCTCATATGCAACGCTTGTGCGATTATTCTCTACAATGGAACTAGGAATTTTTTAGGTATACGTGCGTATAATTCACTGACTTTTCTAGTATTCCCTGACACTGGCTGTTATTTTGGCTCCCACATCCCGTACTTAGCGAATGAGCCTGAAACGCCCTTTGCTTGGTTGGGATCTTAAAATGTACTTGGCTAAGAGCCTTTAAATACCCTGTACGGGGGTAAGGCTGTGAAACATGTACTTGATAAAGTTCCAAGACATACCCTTGCACTTGACTAAGTCCTCGACAACCACTGTCTCACCTCATTATCCCTCCTCACACCTTGGGGTGTTTGAGAAGTTCTGCTGTAACTCCGACATTAATTCTGCCCTGATCATCCTCACCTGCGTCAGGTAAGGCCATGACCCCCCACGACTCCCTGTCCAAGAAATTCCTGTGGTGTACTGTCTCCAAGGAGGTCAGTACACTGGCGGAGGTGGGGATACAGGACCTGACTGGCTGTGAGAAGGGGATGATTCTGCTCGTTGCTACTGGCGGAGACGAAGGTGGCCCACTGGTAGACTTGTCGTCAACGATCTGGTTGGTTAGGTTAGGGGACGATGCTTTGGCTACACACCATACTTATTACAGGGGATTTTGATCGGTCGTGGGGAGACACGGGTGCTATACGAGGACATGAGGAGGGGAGATGAGGGATATGGACGTAGGTAGACGGAATGAGCGGGAGGACACTGTTCATTAGCTGGTCTTCAGAATATTTTTTCTTTCTTTTTGTATTTGTATGAATTACACTTTGCATTCTTAGATGGGGATGTTTACGAAGTGGAGGAGGGAGTGTGGTGGAGCTGGGGGCGATGGGTGTCAGTGGAGGAGGGAGTGTGGTGGGGCTGGGGGGCGACGGGTGCATGTCCCCCCCCCCTTCCCCCAGCCTGGGTGTTGCGATAACCGCCAGTCTTTTGTCGTCCTTCGGTGACGTGACGCAGCAAGCGTTCCGACGCGGTTTTAATTTGTCTCAAATATTTGCTGGGGGGGCGGGCGGGGGAGCCGCCTTGCGTCATCCCCCAGGTATGTTGCAGTCGTCATGTTGATGTGGGAGAGAGTGAGTGAGTGGGTGAGTGAGCGCGGGGAAGTGTGCTTTACGAATGTAAACACACCTAATGTAACTAAACTTGAATCATGCCCTCGAATTGCACGCTGCTCTTTCCCAATGCCATGATGTTCTCTCAATACGTCGAACGTGTAACTTATAATCCGTTTCTGAGTCTTGAATTCGCTAGAGGAGGTGTTATGATATCTGCTCAGAAGTTAGGTTAGGCCTGGGAAGGCAATCCTTCTGCAAGGTCTCCCTTTGTTGGAGTGTGAATAGCCTTAGGTGAGCGAGACGTGGGTTGGGGTCGTGTGTGTGTGTGTGTGTGTGTGTGTGTGTGTGTGTGTGTGTGTGTGTGTGGCGGAGGAAGAGAGCCTTCGCCGTAATGCTCAGGTGCTGGACGGTGAGCATCGTACACCTGGCCTCAGACAGATGGTCTCCAGGGTTCTGGAACAAGATCCTCCAAGTCTGTCTTAAGAGATTTTCATTAACTGGGATTGAGATGCTTAGGGACAGACTGGGCTCTGAACCTGGAGGAATAAGGTACAATGATTCGGCAAGGCCTTAGTATTTCCTTATTCCTGGCTGTGCTGTTGTGTTGGGAGATAGAATTATAGTTGATGATTTGATAGAATTATAGTTGATGATTTTGTCTAACAATGAGAATTAGTGATCCTTATTCATAAGGTCATATGAGGGTCATTTATGTTTTCATTTTGCGTTAGGTGGAGGGACATTTTTGTCCTGTGTTCAGCCTTTATACGTCACCGTTAGTGAGCGAACAGTTTTCCGGTTATCAATTCTCTGGTCAAAGGTGAATGTTTAGCCATTTTCTGTTGGGGTAAACACGCATTCCCTCACCGTGGTAGTCATGCGCGCGAGAGTCCATGATTGTCATGACCAGGGCATGACTACACACACACACACACACACACACACACACACTGAATGTGTATTATGATATAGACATCCACGACCGGCCGTATAAAGGCGAACGGTCGCTCCAGCGATGTGTATAAAGAAGACACCAGTCAGGTCCAGTTTCCTGCAGGGGTCGGCGGCGCCAGTTTGACCCCGGGTCGTGAGAGGTCAGCTTAATCCAGGATGTCAATCGGTTGGAGACGTGTACCATGTTGGTTTAACCCGGATTGCATGATACTTTTCTACGGATACAGTGAAGTTTTATCCGGCGGCCGTATTGGCTTAGTGATTCGAGATACGTCGGTCCTGAGTACGAAGGTTCGACCCTCGAGAGCAACGGTATGATGAGCCTTGAACAAGTTGGTATGACCCGCCCCTCAACACGAGCGTGCGCCCCATGATGCGGGGCTCTTGACCGAAACCCTTAGGGTCAGGTCAAAGGCCAGGTCATCGTACCACAAGTTTCGTCTCGTCTTACTCAAAAGCGGGTCATTCAACTGGATACCATAGCGCCAGCCGGGGGTGTCTTCTGGCAGTGCGCTTCACCCGGATAATTTCCCTCGCCTCACCTCGTAGTGGATAATTTCCCTTGCCTCACCTCGTGGGGGAAAATTTCCCTTGCCTCAGCGGGTGGTGGTGTTGTTGCTGTTGGTGGCTGCTGCACGGTGAAAGAGAGACAGGGCCACAGTCCACTTGAGACCTGAGCGTATAACTTAAGACCTCTTCCAAGACGAACAAATCCTCTTAAATGGAAGGAAAAAGAGAATCTGGGGAAAGCAGCTTAAGAGGAGAACTTATTGTTGATAAATTTCCGCCATGTCTTATTATTATTTACCCGCCAGTCCTCGTGCAACTCTGATCCGGTCCAGGCGTCTTAGTTTCTGCGTCGTTTGAGGGAACGTGTTGCGCGTAATGATTGACTCTTTTGCTGATATTATTCTTTTCTGGATAGAGTTATTACCCGGACACTCGGTGAGGGAGACGTTACATGGAACAAAAGCTAAAGAGATGAGCTGAAGACGTAGTGAAGAAGAAGAAGAAGAGGAGGAGGAGGAGGTGGAGAGGGAAGAAGCGTGTGTTGGTTTATTCACTGCTTTGAGGACAACGATACGATCCTTGGGTATGATGACCTTTCAGCATTTGACTCGACCCATAAGGTCAAGTGTCACGCCATCATACCTCAAAGTCGTACCGTCCTGCTGAAGGGGTCGAATCCCTTCGTCTCCGCCCTTAAAACGTCACAGCCCTTCAGCTGTGTGAAGGGACAGCCTGATGGGATGGTGAGAAGGAGAGGACAGGTGGGAGAGGGGAAGGACTAGTTTGAAATGGAAGAGAGGGTTGAAGGGCACTTGGGGTGTTACGATGTGGCTTTCTAGATGTGAGTGGATGTTTTTGGAAGTGTAATGTTTGGTGTATTATGTACCATGTAACAGATGTGACGACTCCCCACCCCTCCCCTGGGAGCCTTGTGTGTGTGTGTGTGTGTGTGAGTGTGTGTGTGGTAGAGCGATTGCACACTTGTATATTTACGTTTACCCGTCGGACGTGTGTTTGTGTGATTTACGTCACTACCTTCCTGGTGATGCAGTGGGAGGTGGTATGTCGGATATACATGATTCTTGTGCCCTTACTACGGAGGTACGACCCCTTCAGTTCGACGGTACGACCCCTTCAGTTCGACGGTACGACTCTTGGCTATGGCGCTATGATCTCCCACTTGAATAAGACCAGGTCAAAGGCCACTCCAGTCATATGCAAGTGCCGTACCGCGGTGCTCAATGGTCGCATCCGAGGGTCGTACGCACGTAACTTCTTCGTGCACGTGAGCGTCGTACCCGCCGTGCTGGAGAGCCGTGCCGTAGCGCTGCCCATGGAAGTAACATGTTTACCCAAGTGGTTCTTATCTGCCAGACTTCCTGTGGTCCGTCCCCTGTTAACGCTGCTCACGCTATCTCGCGAAACGCTAATTTCCCCGATTCCCTTCAGCATCAAGAGTGGGTTTTGTGTGGTCGAGGGGAAGCAGAAGCAAGCCGGGCTCTTACCCCAACACACACACACACACACACACACACACACACACACACACACACACACACCTAAGCAGAATTCACGATCCAGAATTCCAGGTCCAGAGGCTCCACTTCTCCAGCATACGGGGCACTGCAGCATAAGCAGTCATAGAGCACACATGTGGTGTGATGACGGGTACGATGATTCTGCCACGGAGCTCTGAGCTGGGATGTATCGCAGTCATGATGATGATGATGATGATGACAGCGGGGAAATGTAGAGAAGATTGCTGGAAGATTTGACGACGGTGCAGATGTGTTTCCTTCCAGCCAAATTAATCGTCCAGAGTGACACCGGGAGACTTGGTGGACTGAATGACTTGGGGGAGGCTGGGGTCTAGTGAGACCTGGGGGGGGGGGAGGCTGGGGCCTAATGAGACCTGGAGGAAGGCAGGGGCCTTGTGAGACCTGGAGGAAGGTGGGGGCTTAGTGAGACCTGGGGGAAGGCTGGTGTCCTAGTGAGACCTGGAGGAAGGAGGGGGGCCCAGTGAGACAGTAGGGGGCTGGCGAGGGGTTAGGAAGGCGGGACTGACCTGCATAACCACAGCTCTTGTTAGCATGATGGTGACGTGGTGTCCAGTTTGTAGAGGTTGTTGAGAGTTGTTCAGAGGGGGGGTGAGGTAGAGGTGGGGGGAGGTCGTTGTGTAATCGAGAGAGAGAGAGAGAGAGAGAGAGAGAGAGGAGCTGTCGTCAACGCTGACATCAGTGTTACAATCGTCGACGTATTTACACTGTAGGATCATCTCAATGTGTGTACTGTACTGTACCATACGAAGGGAGGGAGTTCTACCACACACACACACACACACACACACACACACATTGAACGCTATCTCTTATACTGAGAACTTCTCTCTATGCTATCATCATGCGTAGCATCATCCCTCGGCTAATAACCACCCACTCCTCAACAACAACTACAAGAACAACACTCTAAAACTCTTTCTAAACAACCTCTAATTGCAAACGAGTCTCTTGGGTAGTTGCTTGTTATGGGTCCTCTGGTTTGCTGTCTCTCCATCTCTCGAAGAGATGGTGGCACTCAACATCGTCACAGTGATTCAAAAACTGGAAAGAGTATGATCAAGTCACCCCTTACTCTACTGTGTGCGCGTGTGTGTGTATGTGTGTGTGTGATGATGGCATGCGTGGTGGTCACTTGAGCCAGTTAACATCCCCCCCCCCCACTACTCAGGCCCTGCCATGCGGCTGCGTCACCCAGGAAATGGTAGCTGTGCCCAACCAGCTGTTCCCAGATGGTGGTGGTGATCACAGCTCGCGCATGCCAGCACAGACGATGCCAGCACAGACGAGTGCCTCACCACGGCACAAATTACTTCCCAGAGACACTGATCATAGTTAATTATAGATGTATTATATTTCTTTTTTTTTTTTATCTTAGACTCCTTAGAAAACAAGTCATTGTTAACTATGGAAGTTGTATTCTTTAGGGGATCATTATTTTTCCCGAAGAAAACAAGTGATTGTTCGTTACCGATTCATTTTGTATCTCTTCCTGAAAGTCTTGTGATGTTTTTCTACTCGATGTTTTGGGGGCAATCAGCTGATTCACAGCCATCAGCTGATTCACAGCCATCAGCTGATTGCGATTAAAATGTATTTCAAGAGGAGAATTCTCCTAAATGTTATACTTAGAATATTTTGGTCCACAAACTTGAAATTAGACGGAATTCGCCTGGCGCTGCTTGAAGGGTTATTGGTGTTGACCATCTCGCGTGGCCCGTATGGTGAGGATAGTGATGTTAGATGGTGAGGAGAGTGAATGGTGAGGACAGTGACCGGAGTTGATTAATGCTCAGGACTCTTACGAGTTATTTAACGGTAAGGACAGTTAGACATGATATAGTGAGGACAGTGCTATGTGACGGTATGGTCAGGATAGTGACTCGCGGTAGGACGTATAGTGTTGAGTTATGGGGTTAGAGGAAGCCTGCAATGCACTGCAGGGTAACACTGGTTATACATATACCAGTTCGGGGCTTCGAATGATTTGTTCCTGGCGCCTGGGTGTGTCATCAGTGCCATCTGTGATCTCTCCTCCCTTACTCATAGGTGATTCAGAATCCCCAGAGGAGCATAGACGTCGTATATCATCAAGGGATTTAACACCGTAAACCACAAGATCTTTTGTTCTTTATGTGACCAGACTGAACATGTTTCATGTATATATATTTTTCAACTCTTTAAGAAGTAAAAGATCTTCATTTACGTGTCTGTTTTTGCTGAAGAGTCTGTCTCTTATATTTTTTAAACCCACGACCCTCCATTATATTCCTTTTAACTGCTGCTTCAAACAGACAAGCATTTTCTTTTTCCACTTTTTCGTGTGGGTTTGGGAGATGTTTAGCGGTGTTCCTGCGTCATGCTGGCCAGGGGGCAGACAAAGGAAATATTTCCTCCTGGTGTGGCCAGAGTTCTTCTTGGTCGGGTGATGTTGAGAAACTGGTGTGAAGTGTTTAGATGTTGTCTTTGTTGCATTTTTTTTGTTTGTATTTGTCCTTCACAGCCCCTGGAACCAAATAGAAGAAATAGATTTCCTTTTTTGTTTTTGTTTCGTAGATGTAAAGGGTTGTAGTGGATATGAAATTTGTCTTTTGAATGCATGTGCTGAGGTCTTCGATTGTTACAACCCTCTGAGGACGAGGGGACGACCCGAGGGTATGATATGGCTCGACCTTTAACCTGACCCTTGCACGATAAAGGTTAAAGGCGATGCCATCATACCCAAGGATCGTGCCATAGTGGCCAAGGATCGTGCCATAGTGGCCAAGGGGTCGGATCTAATAAGGAATTTCCTCCTGGGTGTAATCTGTCACTGGTGCTTGTGGTGGTGGTGGTGGTGGTGGTGATCGTGGTTGTGGTGGTGGTGGTGGTGATCGTGGTAGCGGCTGGTGATAGTGGTGATTGTGGTGGCTGCTGGTGGTGGTGGTGATCGTGGTAGTGGCTGGTGGTAGTGATTGGTGATCGTGGTTGTGCTGGTGGTGGTAGTGATTGGTGATCGTGGTGGTGGTGGTGGTGGTAGCGGTGGCTGGTGGTAGTGGTGATTGTGGTAGCAGGTGGTAGACGTTGTAGGATAGATGAGACCCGCTCAACCTTCCGGCTCAAACCTGGGGTCAAGCCTGGGGCACATCCATACATGAACACGTTGTTCTACCCGCCTGAGGGGTAGTTTGTTAGTGAGGCCTGACCAGGACAGGTGTCGTCTCGTCTGACAGTCATGGGTCATGCATAACACAAGGCTTCATGGCGTCTATCTTCTCTTTCCAGTTTATCTAACACTTTGTGAGTCCTGGATCATATATATTCAACATCTACCTCATCACTACACTTTCTGCAGTTTCTCGTATTTCCTTTTTGTTTTTCCAGTATTTACCTGAGTAGTGTACAGGTTGTGTCATCTTTCATCTATAATGGCGCACATTTAAATGCTTCAGGTATGAGTATTTGCCTCGTAGCTCTAGTGTTGTGTGTAATGAGCCTTGTCCTCATGCACAGCTGTGCGCTCTGCCTGCCCGCTGCTGTTACAGCTGCTGCTGCTGCTGCTGCTGCTGCTCCTCCTCCTCCTCCTCCTCCTCCTCCTCCTCCTGTAGACATAACCGTATTTCTCTATCAACGTTGTCTGGCAGAGTGAGAGAACCACGCAAGGTGTTCTCCTGAGCTTCCGTGTTCCCCTCCACCGATGCCTCGGGAGCTGCGGAAGGCTTGACCCCCTCCATCATATGGCCCAGGATGACGTACTCCCTCCAGTGGGGTGTCGCCGGTTGTGTGAGGAGCCGTGTAGCTTATGGCTGTACGTAGTTACAGTGGTAGGGGGGTGGGCCATCGCTACAGTGGTGGAGGGCGGGCGGTCCACAGCTACAGTGGTGGGGGTGGGCCACCGTTACAGTGGTGAGGGTGGGCCACAGCTCCAGTGGTGGGCCACAGCTACAGTGGTGGGGGTGGTGGGCCACATCTAAGGTTGGAGGATGGGCCACAGCCAAGGGTTACTTCATCTTGGGCGGAGGCTGGTGACCTTCTTCATTCCCCTCGTCATCTTCTCATATTGCCTCAAAAACGATCATGATAATGACTGATGTGAATCATTATAATCAGTATTGATAACAGAACACTAAACTTAAAGAAAGATACGACAGTAGTTGAATTAAGACCAGTTCTCTTTTAAGTCGACATTTTTGCGAAGCATTTAACCGTCAAGGTAATCACCTGCATTGCTTTGCATACCATTAACTAACTTTTGTAAATTTAATACATCTGCGAATGTAACTTGACAAAACTTATTTTCTTTTTTTGTGAACTTTCTAACTTCCGTGTCAAATTAAATTTCATTCGTTTACCAGAGGGCGTTTTTGCCATCTTTTATACTTCTGTTGTCATCTTCTTCTTTTGAGTTTGCAAACTGGAATTAGAAAAGACATTGTCAGTCTAGCTTAAATCTCGTGGGCATAACAGATGCAGTTTGCTCTGTGTGATACAGATGACAACTAGTCTGGAAATTGATATGTTAATTATAACATTGCTTTGGTATCATAACCACAATGTCTGCATGTGACAGTGAAGTGGAACTGTGGTTGTAATAATACAGTTGTTTTATTTCCATTTGAGGAAAGATCCTTTTACAGGCCGTAATCCGTGTGAATCATACACGAGAGTGATGTATGTGTGTACACATGTATGCTCAGGAGTGAGTCATGTTCTCCAGTGGTGAGGGCTGCCTGCCAAGTGTTCTGGTTTGATAAATTATTTGTGTCATGTTCATTCATGTGGTATATTAAGGGCCTGACTAGCCGTGTACGTGTGTGGTGCACTGGAGGGTAATTTGGACATTTTTTCTTTTTCATTTACAGGTAAAGTGTCAGTTAGCAGAGGGGGGCCTTTTCTTCCTTCCCCCTCCATCCACCCCCCCCCCACCTCTCAACCACCACACCCTC
>JAUUDZ010417729.1:0-12893 GCA_032361705.1 Panulirus versicolor | reverse complement strand
ACATTGTAAACACCCCATTCACACTCCTTGTATTTTTTCCAATTCATCTCGCTTGCCAATATTTTTACCTCTCCATTCTTCCTTACACCATACCTCCACTTCTCCCTGATCCTTATCCCCACAAGAACCACAATATGGTCAGTCTCCAAAGAATCCTGTTATGACTCTGGCATCCAGCACAGCTTTTCTTGATCTTTCGTCTACTGCTACATAGTCAATCAGAGCCTTTTGCTCTTCTCTTCCATCATTCCTCATCCATATATATCTGTAGATCATCTTGTGCTGAAAAAAGGTGTTTGCAAGGAGTAAACCTCTCCCATAATAAATATCCACAAGATAGCTTCCATTTTCATTTATTCCAAGCACTACCCATTTACCAACTATCTCACCAATTTCATCACAAAACCCTTTATGCCCTAGATCAAACTTCAACCTTAAAGAAAGTAAACACCTACTCCTCAATTGCCAAGCAATAATCCTAACAAGACAAACACAAAAAAATCACTACACCTCTTGACCTATAGTGCCAGCCTATGGATGTGGCTCACTTTCTAAATTTAATGAGAGCCCTACAAAAGGAGATTCTGGCAAGGACTGAGAAAGTAATAAGGAAAATAAACAATATGTACTTTCTTGATTATCATCTGATGTTACTGGACTCCACCTGTATGAAGTTAAACTGCAAATGAAGTCACCTTTAAAGAGACTGTATCACTGGGAGCACAGTCTCATCAAAGAACTTTTCACTCTAGTGGAGTCCATCATTTCCTTTCTACTGGTAATAGATGCAAGAGCTCCTGCTGTGAGGTCCTAGGGCAATTATAAATAAAATAAATATATGATCATCATACAGTTTAGATATATATATAAGCTTAATTTTAACTCTGTTACTTGCGATCTAATAGTTAGCAATGGGTTAACCAAGCCTTGCCTCATCTAGGTTGTTGGTAGCAAATTGCTGTCAAACACAAAAAAAGAACTTATATACTCCCAATAATTTACATACACAAAAAAAGAACTTATATACTCCAATAATTTACATACTGTCATAAAAACTCTTCTGTATGATAGCCTGAAAAAGTGCAGGATAAAATCTGTGAGGAGTGATTGGCAAGATCTGTAGGGCTGTGTCCACGTCCTGCATAATCTTGCATGCACTGAGGAACTCCAGCCTCAGGAAATCTTGGCTGCCCACCCTAACGTAGTGGCCTGCATCATCCTCATTCGCATATATCTGTGGAGTAAACCATGCAAATTGAAAATGGAATTTTCCTCCCATAATCCTATTGTCCTAGTCTGATATACTACTCCTCAAAAACTGTGCCCCAGTTCGGTTCTGTGTGTCAAATACTATGATCATAAACAGACCAAATCAAACAAATGTGAGCTGGAAGATTTCTTGCTATATTCTGCCTTCACTAACTCCATTTCTAATTACACACGAGTTATAAATCAGATGCTTTCATTGTTAATCCATATCAATTTTGCTTAAGTAAAACAGTAACATATGTAAATGCATTTTTGTTCTTTACTCTTCACACTTCTGTGACTGAAAAAGTGAAACATATATTTTCATATACACCACCACTATACAATGAACACTTTCACTGCATCTGATTACAAATTTTTCCCTTGACATTATTTGGAGTATCTCTAGTCTTGCTCTCACTGACTCAATTCCTCTTTTCTGCAGTCCTCCTACCCTCCTTGTACAATTAACAGTGTCAGTGTCCTCAACTGAAGTAGGTGCAATAGGGAGCTGCTGTCCTTGACTGAAACATATGCTCTCCTACCATGAGCTGAATTCTGTAAATAGGGCTGGCCGAAGATGGCAACTCAAATAAAGCACAAGTCATTGGAGCTGCCTATAGGTTTCAGTGATCTGCTACTGATGATGGTGCGGGCTTGTGAACCTTTTATGGAGATTCACGGCAGCTATGTGCCCACTAACATCAATATGACCAATGTTTATCCCTTGCTACCCTTTCTTAGGATTAGCTCATCCAGTAAGTAATGTTTTCCTGAACTACAAATGCTTACATCCTAATTCCTATGAAAGAGATAGTGGTTTTGATAGTTTTTCTTCATTAATCATGTAAATAAAAAAGTTATAGTGTTAGCGAACAAAACTTGTAGTCTGAGGATTACCCAATCCAACAGATAATGTGTTTTTCTCAACTAGAAATGGTTACATCTTAGTCCTAGATATAGAAACAACAAAATCTTATATTTTTTTCTACATCTTTTCATAAACTGGATTTTTTTTCTTTTTTGCATTTGTGTACGAACAAATAACACATGGCAACCAAAAGGTTTAATAGTACAACTTTGTGTCTTCTTGACCAACCTATCATCCACTCTACATGTCCAAATTACAAAACTACTTTAAATCCAAAGTGAAGGTAAGATAAAAAGTTATATATTATATTCATTACTCTATTTATCATACTTGATCCCCATTTCCCATATCAGCATGGTAGCCCCAGAAAACAGATGAAGAATGGCCCATCTACTCATGTGCATATGTATGTATATATATCTCTCCTGGTACTTCCTCACACAAGTCTCCTTTCCAAGCTCACTTACCCTCACCACTCTCTTCACCCCAACATTCTCTCTTCTTTTCTGAAAACCTCTACAAATCTTCGCCTTCGCCTCCAGACGATAATAATCAGATTCCTTCCAGTTGCACCTCTCAGCACATTAACATCCAAAAGTCTCTCTTTCGCGCGCATATCAATTAACACATAATCCAATAACACTCTCTGGCCATCTCTCCTACTTACAACATATACTTATGTATATCTCTCTTTTTAAACCAGGTATTCCCAATCACTAGTCCTTTTTCAGCACATAAATCTACAAGCTCTTCACCATTTCCATTTACAACACTGAACACCCCATGTATACCAATTATTCCCTCAACTGCCACATTACTCACCTTTGCATTCAAATCACCCATCACTATAGCCCGGTCTCGTGCATCAAAACTACTAACACACTCACTCAGCTGCTCCCAAAACACTCATATACACATGTACATATTCATACTTGCTTGCCTTCATCCATTCCTGGTGCTCCCCTGCCCCACAGGAAACAGTATCACTCCCCCCTGCTTCGGTGAGGTAGCACCCAGAAAACAGACAGAAAAGGCCACATTTGTTCACACTCAGTCTCTAACTGTCATGTGTAATGCTTTGAAACCACAGCTCCCTATCCACATCCAGGCCTAACAGACCTTTCCATGGTATACCCCAGGCATTTCACATGCCTTGGTTCAGTCCATTAACAGCATGTCAACCCTGGTATACCACATTGTTCCAATTCAGTTTGTTCCTTGCATGCCTCTCACCCTCCTGTAAGTTCACTCAAAATCTTGTTCACTCCATCCTTCCACCTCCAATTTGGTCTCCTGCTTCTCCTTGTTCCCTCCACCTCAGACATATATATCCTCTTTGTCAATCTTTCCTCACTCATTATCTCCATATGTCCAAACCATTTCAACACACCCACTTCTGTTCTCTCAACCACACTCTTTATTTCCACACATCTCTCTTACCCTTTCATTACTTACTCGATCAAACATGTCTTCAAACATTTTGTTTCTAACCCATCCACCCTCCTGTGTACATTCCTATCTATAGCCCATGCCTTGCAACCACATAATATTGTTGGAACTACTATTCCTTCAAACATACCCATGTTTGTGAGTAGATATGTCTTTCTTTGTCTGTTTCACGGTCCTACTTTGCTAATGTGAGAAACAGCAATATAATGAAAATAATAATGTATATACCCCATTTAGTTTCTTGCTGTGAGATACCTCAAATCCCAACAGAGTGCCTTTATTCCCTTTACAATGTCTGTTTGTTCTTTTTCCAAAAAGGTAACAATTATATTTGAATGATTCGTGTGATATTTTTTGAGATGAATTCAAGTAAGATCAGTAGATTACCTGCATGTTCCATTGACCAGCACAGTAGACTAACAACCAGTTCGATTAAATTTTATGTCTCAGGATATGAGGATGTAGCTGATTATTTTCTTTCCAGATATATGTAGGTGAGACTGTGCTACAAGGAATTAATTCATTGTTTGATATAAATCGAGAAGAAGCCGTCACCATGTTTTGTTCCCGTCGGTTTCTGCAGATATCTGATAAGGCTGTTTTGAAAACACTGGATTTTTTAAAAGATCACAGTATCACATCACACCAGATAAAACGAATACCTTGGATACTTCTACATTCTGAAGGTTTGTGGTTAGAGTTTGCTCAGTTTTATGATTCTTCCTTCAGCAATTTCTCCAGCCATAGAAAAGTAATATTTCATGGTATTTTTTGATGAATATAGGAGATATGATATAGAGTTACTTGTCAAGCAACAATTTCTGTGCATAAAAGGTGAATGAAAAAATAACACTGGTCAACAAAGATTTTGCCCCATGGAAAAAAAATGTCTTGTATTTTTGCAAGCTGTATCTAAATATGTCTTCTGAATTTCTGTATCACCCATAGTTTTTTGTGCCAGTATATATATGTACCAGTGTTCTGCCAAGAGTTTGAAACAAAAGGTTTAACAAACTGCTGTTTTCATTATTTGTGAAGTGCAATAGCTTCTTTTTAGAAGCACAGGCCTAGATAAATGAGTCACCAGGGGCCTGCAGAAACATGACTGGAAATGTTGGGACTTTCAAACTCCTCACTACTGAGTAGCAGTTCTCTGTCAGTTGCAGGCTAGAACTCAATATATAAACAGTGTCTTTTCCACTCTGTTGACAGATTGTGCTTTTGTGTACTCAAGGGTTGTGCTGATACACCACCACCCCATTATAATGCCGAAAAACTTTGTAAATAGTCTGAATTTTTCTGCTACATCTGTGGTGAATTGAAATTCATATTGGAAAATATTCTTTCACAACCTTCATTAAAAGATGCTATGAGCATTACTTTGTTTGTAAAGTGGGTGACCAGGATAAGAGTTGGGCCTAGGTTACTCTCTTCAAACATAGTACCTGTCTCTCCCTCCTTCTCCTGGTTACATCCGTTCACTTTCAGACACCCTAGCCTGAGTCTTTGAGACAGCCTTACTTGGCTATTTCTTCTATCTGTCTGTTTATCTGTCCATATCGCTGATGCCCATTCCCTCTGGGAACTCCCTCAACTGTCATGGAGACTCTTTTGCCTCAGCAAAAGAATCTTCATAACTGTTGAATTCTGGTGCTGCTTCTGAGCCTTTACAGCCTCACCCTTAACAGGCCACTGTCAGAGTGCGAATGTGGCACATTTTCTCAGAGGCTCCTACCCAATGTTTCTACCAACTTCTACGGAATGTCTCTACCAAATGTTCCTGCCTAATGTTCCTGCGTAATGCTTCTACCCACTACTTCTCTCTGATGTATCGTCTGCTCCTGTTTTTGGAAAGTGATAATACAAGGAGGGAAGGGTTTCCAGCTCCCAACTCCTGCTCTTTTTAGGTGCCTTCTGCAGTGTGCAGTAGACGTGAGCAGTATTCTTTCTCCCCTATCCCCAGGGATAAAATATTATGCATAAGGAAATATGATTCTTACACATCACTCATTGTATCAAGTGTATGCATGTTTCTCTATTTAGCTAGTGTAGATCACTGTCAATGTTATCCAAACTGTAGTTATATGTAGCTTATTTGAAAATATAACTTGTTGAAACTAGCATTAATCCTGTTATTATGAGCTACGATATTCAAATTTATTATTAGATATCAGTGATTATTGAGACATTAAAATTTATAGGGAAAGGTTTTACACTCATGATATTGTGTCTGCTTTTCTCATAAACAGTCTTACATTATTTGATACTTTTTGTGAAAATTAGCTGATCACATATTTTCAGCTTAGAGATGCCTTATTCTGATGATATTTTGTGCTTTAAAAACAAGATGGTATGTGCAGGTTCTTCCCCATACATTTCCTTTACCCGCTACCTCTACACCTGCCAGTATCATACCCAACAGCGGTGTCTAAACCATTTGTTGAAAAATTTTGTGTTCGATTGGATATTAGCTACAACAATCACCACTTGCTTACACTGAATAGTATGAGCATATCTACAAAAGACAAGAGAAATTATGAGGTATATACTGATATATAACTAGAAAAGATTAGACAGGGAAGCATAACTTTATTTTTTGCTTACTTTATTCAATCTCCTTAACAGGTAGTCTTCAAGATAAGTTTGCAAAGTTGACAGAACCCCACTTATTTCAAAACTGCTCAGATGGACTTGGATTTTGTCACTTCCCACTAGAACGGATATCAATTTATCAGAAAAGTTTCATGTCAGAGGCTGCTAAATTTCCCTATCACAACAATCGTCTATACTACCTGGCAGAAAAGTTAAAGGTGAGAAAGTATAGGTAAACTTTTTTTTTTATTTCAGAAATCCCTTCATTAGATAAGTAAACCTCAAGGACTTCTTAAGAAGTAATTTCCTTGTGGTTGACTTTGATGACTCATCTCCAAATTTAGGCAGTGGTGTACTGCAAAATGCAACTCGCCTTCAGACACTCAAAGCATTTCACTAGAACCAAATCGTGACTCTAAAGTTGAGTCCGATATGTGGGCAATTTTACAAAGATATTACCTGTAGCAATTAAAAAAACAGTTTAGTCACCATCTCAAATCATCATAGAGGCTCAGTGAAAGCTTTGGAAAATAATGTGTATTTAACCTTGGAGACTTCTGTGGTGTAGCGATTAGCGTTCTTGACTATGATGCATTAATGAGCTGTCCAGGTTCTGGTGCATAGGTTCAAATCCTAGTTGTGGCAGTAGGTCTACAGTCAACCCAGCTATTCATCCACCCCTAGGGGAAGGCCGATGAAATGGGTACCTGGCTCAGGCCCAGCACCACCCCGCCCCACAGGAAACAGCATCGCTGTCCCCCACTGTAAGTTATCAAAATTTACAGACGGATCAACCTAAGAAATAGAGTAATGACAGAAATTGAATGTCTGCATTTACAAACTTACGTAAACAAACTGATCTATTTATGTCTTTGATGCCCATTCCCTCTGGGAACTCCCATCAAATGGGTGGCCACAACAAAAGAGTCTCCACTTATCCTGTTTTTGCTTGCCTTCCTTGCATACACTATTCCGTGCATTCTTCAAGTAGTTTTCCACTCTATTTCCCCATGTCAAGGTGGTCTTCCTCTCACACCAACCACTTTAATCATACTGTCTTATAGTCTCTTTGTAAACACTCCGTTTTACATTCTTTCACATGCCAAAACCACTGCAAAGTATTACATTTCACCCACTCTTCCACTCCACAATTCATTCCTTTTGCGTTCCCTGCCATACTAGCTTTCTCGTAAATCCCCCATTCTTTCTGCATTCCAGTCAGTCATATTGCATGCTCCTCTCAAATAGCTCATATTCATAGTCTAGATTCTTGCTTGACTTATTCCATGTCCATGTTTTGGCTGTATAGGTCAGGGTTGGGAGGACTGTGGTAGCCCTCAATCCTTTCTTTACTTCCATACTTACACTTTTATCCTTCTTTATTTTGTTAAGGGACCATGTACTGCTCTCCTCCTTATCTCTCCTTTCATATCACCAAGATTACCTGAGATAGCTCTTAAATACTTAAATTCTGTCACCTCTTCCAATCTTTCTACACCCATATCAGTAACACAGTTAAGTACACTTTTTTTTTTCACTCTGTAGGATTGTGCAAAATCTATACCTCCACTATCCTTTCAAACACCATTACTTTACTTTTATATGCTTTTAACTTCCATTGCCTGTGCTTACACACATCATAAAAGACACTTAAACCTTCTGCAACTCATCTTCACTCTCAGCATACAACACAGTATCATATACCTCCACCACACTCAATCTCTGCACCCCCCTTTCCCTGGTTTTGCTTCTACCTCTCTTGTCACTTTATCCATACATATATATGTTAAAAAGCCATGGTGACATCACACAGCCTTGTCTTCCACCCTCATGGATATGGAATCTTTCTCTAAACTCTTCATCCATTCTTACACATGACTTTTCTATTCTATAGAAAGTTTTCACACCAACTAACAGTTGTCCTCCTACCCCATATATTCTTAACACATCCCATAAAGCATTCCACTCAGCTCTGTCATATGCTTTCTCTAGATCCGTAAAAGTTGCATACACCTTCTTACCTTCTGATATATACTTTTCATCAGTCATTTTCACCACAAAAATCTTATCCACACATTCCCTTGCCTTTCCTAAAACCCCTTTTCTCCTCACTTGTTCTGCATTCATTTCCACTACTCTGTCAATCAACACTTGCATACACTTTTCCTGGTACACTTATTCCCCTATAATTGCTACATATAACCTTAACACCTTTTCCTTTGAATAAAGGAACAGTAATAGCTTTAATTAATTCCTTTGGCATAACTTTCTGCTTCCATGCTAAATTACATGCACAGTATTACTCTCCCCCATACTTCAACATTTCAGCCATGATCCCATCCACTCGAGGTGCGTTTCCTACCTTCAGTCTCATTATTGCCCTTTTTACCTCCCTTCTTGCAATAGACCCCTGCACTTGTATCCTTTTCCTTCCATCCTCCATACTCATGCATGTAAGAACTGCTGCCTCACCTCCCACATTCATCAGTTCTTCAGAATACTCTGTTCATTTTCCCTTCACTTCCTCCTTTTGATTCAGCAACTCCCCTTTCTTCTTACATTAACATTTCCTCTCTTACATCCACCTGTTTCCATTTTCACCTCCTTTCAGTACAATTTGTTATTTTTCGTAAGCTTTTCACTCAACTCTCTTCAAAAATTTTTATCTATTCTTTCTTTGCTTTTCTTTATCAGCTTGTTAACATTCTCTGTACACATCTTATACTCTTCCCTCCTTTTCTGGACTTACACTTGTATATTCTTTTCAAGCAATCTGCCATATGCCTTTTTTTTCTCTTCCATAGTATTTCTTATCTCATGTGTCCACCATGCATTTCCACTTTTACCTCTCAGATCCTTGTATCCTACTCCTAATTCTACAACCTTTGATAGTCTTTCTCTAAACATATGAAACAGCTCATTAACTTATGACTACATCTGCACATTAACTGCACCTTCATCTAAACTTTTGGTCACCCTTCTTTCATACTCCTTTGCAATTTTTTTTTATTCATCTCACTTGGCAATGTGTTTACTTCTCTGTTCTTCCTTACACCTTACACTCTGTTTCTCCCTGATCTCCACCACCGCAAGAACTGCAAAATGGTCAGTCTCTAAAGAATCCTCTCACAACTCTAGCATCCAGCATGGCCTTTCTCAACCTTGCATCCACTGCCACATAGTCAAACCCCTTTGTTCTTCTTGCCCAATGTTTCTCATCTTGTGGATGATCTTTTGTTGAAAAATGGTTTTTGCAGGGAATAAACCCTTCCCAGCACAGACATCCACAAGATAACTTCCATTCTCATTTACTCCAGGCACTCTCCATTTACCATCTATCTCGTCAGTTTCATCAGATCCCACCTTCGCAGCCATATCACCAATTAGAGGCCCCTTTCTCTCCTTCCCAAAACCATTTATAGTCATTCAAATTTCTCCAGAAATGTTTCATTTCATCTTTACCTGGCATAGTCTTCATATTCACAAGTGCATATATGCATATCCCTGCATACTTCAGAGTTGCAGTCTTTCCTTTCACCCACACTATTCTTGATCCATTACATTCATGTTTGGTAACACCTTCCCTTATTCTCGGTAATAGCACCATTGCACATCCTTCTTTCCCTATTCCCTGATGATTTTCATTCATTCCCATCCATACCACTCCTCCTTCCACACCCTCCCATAATTTGCATTCACCACTTCTATTCTCACTTCATGCACCCTGCCCAAGGGTATGGGTTTCTGCAATCCCAGCACATCCAGACTATGACTTTTAAGTTTTTCCACAAGCTCTTTCCTTTTACTCTCACCAATAATCCCATTTACATTCAGTCATTATCCTCAATTACTCATCCCTTTTACTTCTTAACATTTTGTGCCTCACCTTTGACAAGCCACTGGGATAGGGGAACTCCAATGCTGTGTTTTCCTGAGGCAGTAGGTCATTCATATTGTCCGAAAAGCTAAAACCCCAGAACACCTCAAGTGTTTATCTTTTTTTTATTTTAACTACTGATATTGCCCTGTTTCTGCTTTACCCCTGAGGATGTAATAATGAAGTCACCACGAGAAGGTGGGGTGAGACTTGGATACTCCAGAAAACTAGAGTTTTTCCTTAAGCCACTGAAATTCAAAATTTTCCCAACTTTCAAGCCCGTACACAGTAGCAGCAGCACCTGGCCTCATTGGTTGTGTTACTCCCACTGTGCAAAGCAAACTATCCAATGGATTGGGCTTATAGTGCAAGGTTTTACACATTAGCAGTAAAAACAAAAAGAAATGCCACAGCATAAATTCTTTTGATTTACAAGCTGTAAGTGAGGAAAAGACCATTGTACTAATGCATTGCTTTAAGCAGCAAAATTCGTACAAAACTTTTAGCTTTGTTCAATTTCAAGTCTAAAAACTAATCTGTGCTCCTCACAGCTCATTGGTGTGTCCCCACCTTGAATACTGTGTTCGGTTTTGGTCACCCTACATGAGAAAGACAGAATCGAAAGAATGCAGCAGAAGCTCATAAGATGACTTGCAGACAGAAACAGATCCTGTGAGAGCCATCTAGAAGGCTAAACTTATTCAGCTTTTTAAAAAAAAGGAAGGTGAAGAGGTGATATGATACTGGTATTCAGAATGACCAAAAGCTTTGGCAGTCTTTAATCTGGTCAGCTATATAAGACTAGATCAGTCTGATTTTACTTGTAGCAGTGGACAGAAATCTTTTGGGCATATGTTTTTTATCGAATGAGGCAAAATACCTTTTCTTGAGGAAGACTGTACACAAGGAAAATTTTACCACTGAGTGGTTTAAATTTTTCAACACCATAGATTAAAAATACATGACAATATATGACCAATATTTAGCTTTTAAGTTCATGACTCATCTTATTCATGTCCACGGAGGTATGTCTCATCAGTTTCTGATCTCTGTATTATCACAAGCAGTCTCGAAAGGATCGACTGATTTGTTGTTTGCAATCCTTTGTGTTCCATTGTAATTCACTACCTTATTTAGGTGTTGCCAGACTTTGCCTGTATGATGTTACGCTGTGAGTGAAAAGTTCACCTTTAGCAATGCTGCATCATTGATAGTACAATCTCATTAAGATCTTCCCACTCCAAAGGAATTCATCATTCCTATGCTATTGGATGTAGTGTAGCTTTGCAGCTGCAGGAGCTGCTGGAAAAGAGGTACTGGAGTAACTCCAGAAACCTTTCAAGAAAGGAGTCTTAGGGTAGTTATAAATGTATAGATACCTGATTTATCTTTACTTCACAGAGCCTTACTACAGTGGGTAAGAAAGCAGTCGGTATCCCATACGTTTTATCATGAACCCAAAGATGACTTGGAGATAGCATAGATACAAAACTATTTTTTCTTAATAAATTATTGATGATTCATTGATATTTTGTATAAAGATATTAACATTTTGATCTTTCATTTAAGTGAGATAGAAAGTAGTCAATGTACAAAATTCATTAGATTATTGGTGTTGGGTCATCATTATGTTGTATTCTGTAGAGATGTGTGGTTTGCCAGATGTGTGACAAAACCTTCCATTGTGAAAGGGAAGTAGGGGATTTAGAATTAGTTACAAGTTTGGTTCAGAGGATTGCAACTTATTTTTGGAGATCTTTTTTCCAGGTCCCTGTTGAGTGCCTCACAGAGAAGATTGTAAAACCCCACAGGATTCTTTTCATGGAAATGAAGCGGCTAGAGGACATGATTGATATTTTTCAGAGTATGTATAACACGTGTTTACTGAAAAGTAATTGGAGCAGTGATTTCATTAAGACTCTCATCCTCTTGCTCTTCAGTTTTGTACCATACTGTTTTAGTTTATTATTTATGTTAGTACATTTGTTTTTAATAGTAGTTATTTAAATAGTAGATATTTAAACATTTTTCTTCTCTGAAACATATGTACTGCATCATGATTTTTTTTCTTTTCATTTGAGGCTCCAGTCAGGGACAAAAGTTCACATCAAGGCTGGGCCATAATTGAAATACAGAAATGTTAATAAAAGGGTAGAGGAAGAGATAAGTGAAAGTAATTATGAATTTTGGAGGAAAAGAAAACCTCTTTTAAAAAGTGCCAGGCCATAGCATTGGGAAAGACATGAGAGGGTAGAGAATTCTAAACCTTTGAGATGTAGGGAAAGAAACATTTATTAAAATGGCCCACCCTTAAGTTTCCGATGGCCACACTTCCATATCCTTAGACACCTTAAATCCCAGTCTTCTCTTTGATCACCAGTAAGGTGAGATCCACTGGTGATATTGTTTCCTATCTTACTAATGTCTGGTCATCATCCGTGAAAGATTTTGGGGAGTCTTGTATAGTTGCCATTGACTTATCCAAAGGTTTTAACGGTATGGCATCTGGGTCTTATCTTTGTTCTTTTGGCCTCCCTCCCTCTTTTTGCTCCTTCATATCTAGCTTCCTTTCCGGCTAATTTGTTTTTGTGGTTGCTGATGGATCAGCCTTCCCCCATTTGCCTTCAGCAGCATTGTCCCTCAAGGGGTCAGACCTGTCCTCTGTAATTTTTTTCTTTTTCATCAACAATTTCCTCTCTTCCACGAATAACTGAATGCATTCTTGCGCTGATGACAAGAGAACAAATGGGAACATCGGTGAAGGAGGCAAGTGAGAAGGTAATAACAAGTACTGATGAAGTGAGAGGGAGATGGAGTGAGTATTTTGAAGGTTGGTTGAATGTGTATGATGATAGA
>JAUUDZ010417718.1:0-14576 GCA_032361705.1 Panulirus versicolor | reverse complement strand
GATGTGTCAGGGTCATACATACAAAGACCTCATTTGCACAAATTCACTCTCTAGCAGTCATGTATAATGCAAAGAAACCAAAACCTATAATTCATAGCCAAGGTCCCTGGTTCAGCCCAGTGACAGTAAATTGCAACTATATGCCAAACCAATCCAATAACTTCTATTCCATGTATGCCTCTCACAATCATGAATATTTAGTAGTCCCTGATATCCCAAATCTCTGTAACTCGAACCTTCCATTTCTTCTTGGTCTACCATTCCCATTTCATCTCTCCTATTTGAACACATAAATCCTCTTAGACCATCATTCTCCACATGTCTAAACTATTTCAGCAAATCCCAGTCAGCTCTCTCAATTAGACTGTACTTAGTACTAAACCTTAAAAATGTAATTCCCTATACAATCAACTTCCCTCAAGCCACATATTCGAAGGCAACTTGTTTTCAACGCATTCACTTTCTTCAAATCTTGGTTCTTAATTAAAGGCCCAAAACTCACACACATACACTACCATCAGCACTACTATACCTTCAAATGTATTCAGCTTTGCTATACCAGTCACTCTCCTCTCCTAACATGTACTTCTCACTGTAGTATAAATAATGTAATGTAACAAATTATATGTAAACAATGATTAATTATTCACAGTAGGTCCATCTGACTGAATAATCTCACCAATTTGCGAAAATACTGCTCTTCTTGGGCCATCTCCCTCTTGCCAAAGGAACCACCTGCATCCCTGATTGTTCCACCAGTTCCACCACCTTCTCCAGCACCAGAACCAGGATCACCTTTAGTCATGCTTCGCACATAACTGAAGGAAGAATGCCAATATAAATATGACATACAAAGAATTAGTACACATTAATACATTTACTAAACTTTTATATATTAACCCTATCGGCTACTTTAGATATTTAGTGCACTCTTACAGCAGCAATTTTCAATTAATTTGAAGTATATTCAACAGTACCACCTGATCTTTTTTTTTTCTAAACCTATACATACACATAAAGGTTGACAAAGAGGATGTATGTGTCATAGATGGAGAGAATAAGGAGAACTGGGAGACCAAACAAGAGGTGGAAGGATGGCGTGAAAAAGATTTTGAGTGATTGGGGCCTGAACATGCAGCAGGGTGAAAGGCATGCACGGAACAGAGTGAACTGGAACAGTGTGGTATACTGGAGTTGACGTGCTGTCAGAGGACTAAGCCAGGGCATGTGAAACGCCTGGGGTAAACCATGGAAGCATGTGGGCCCTAGGTGGGAATAGGAAGCTGTGGGTTCAGTGCATTACACATGACAGCTAGAGAATGAGTGTGAACGATGTGGCCTTTTTTCATCTATTTCCTGGCGCTACCTTGCTGATGCAGGGGTTGACCATGCTGTGGTGGCACCAGGAATGGATGAAGGCAAGCAAGTATGAGTATGTACATGTGTATATGTGTGTATATCATGTTTATGCTGATATGTATATATGTTGATATGTGTGTGTGTGGGTGTGTGCATATGGATGTGTCTTCTTTTATCTGTTCACTGGCATTACTTTGCTGATGTGAGAGATGTGATAAAGTATAATAATTAACAATATGGTTTCGTTTAAGAGAGAAGAGGTAGTGAAAGCTTTGCGGAATATGAAATCCAGCAAGGCGGCAGGTTTAGGTGACCACAAAAATGGCACAGGGAGACAGCCACCTCAATTCTTGTCACCAACCTTCTTCCCTCTCACACAAGTAGCTCCTCTTAAAAACCAGAAGCACATGAAACGTCAGCACACCTGACACCATGTAATATGTGCCATGTCATGGTAGCTTTAAGGTGAAGAAGGCAGCATTTACATAAGCCTCACCAAGCTATTGTTCTTGTTCCAACAATACAAAATCGCACCTTTATCCTGTGCATCATGACAATGAACTGAACCAGGGCAAGTGAAATGTCTGGGGTAAACCATGGAAAGGTGTGTGAGGCCTAGATGTGGATAGGGAACTGTGGTTTCAGTGCATTACACATGACAGCAAGAGACTAAGTATGAACGAATGTGGCCTTTTCTGTCTGTTTTCCTGGCACTACTCTCCACTCTCTCCTTTCACAAACTCTCCCAAACTCAAACACCAACTTCTGTAAAAACTAACTCAAATCTGCCACCAGTGCCATGTCATCTACATTCACAACTCACTCATATCCCAGCATCCTCCCCCCTCAATAGGCTCCATGACTGTCCGTCTCTACCCTTCACCAACCAATCCATAAACAAAATAAATAGCCATGGTAACATCACACCACTGCTGCAGACCTACCTTCATTTAGAACCACAAACTCTCCTCTCTACCTTCTTACACAGACTTAAGGTTACCCCACATGTGAAAAGTCAACTTTGGCAAGGCTGTATCATTACCTGACAAAACACAGGGTAATGTCTCCAAAAACAAACTGTGTTCTTATTGAAATGTACCAATGGATTCCTTAAACTCTGTAGACTTGATAAAGAGAGTGAGATTATAGGCAAAGTGCCTCTTCCTCCCAAAAATCTAAGTCTTCTTACAGTGGGTAGGGCTTTGAATCAATGGAAAATTATGGTGTAAAAGTACTCTAAATCAAACTGATTAGTACCACTCTGATAAAACCTGACAATCTGAACAAGAGAGACATCTGTGACATCCCAAAGTATTCTGTAAATGTCCTCGTGCAATGGTGAATACATTTATAAAAGACTCCTCTAGATAAATGCTTGTTCAAATTCTGCACAGCTCTATTAAATTTGTAAATGAATTTACAAACTCAAAGAAGCTGTAATACAAAAAACTTGCCTTTGGGGTCTAAAATGACTAGTCATATATTACTGATGCATTCCACAGAATGCCACCAAGCACTGTAATGTGTGAATCTGCAAGAAATTGAGTTCTGAAAATGTGTTGGGAATGTTCAAATGCTTATGACATTGGGATCAAATTACTGCATAACAGGATGTAGTCCACACAAGGTCAAATTAAGTGAAATACATCTATAATATCATTGTTATTCAACACTTCAAAAAATCCACATGTCATTAGTTGCATCAAAATAGAGTTATCTTCATAATCTTTTTGATATTTGAAACTATTTTATATCATTATCATGTAACCCCACACTTTTCCCCTCCTCCGTGAACCAACCACTAACGAGCTAATAAAATGTTATACAAGAGTAAGTTAAAGATCTCAACCCTCGTAAATCATTCTTTACAATGCCACAAATGATTCAATATGAAGAAAACAGAGGTAAACCTATAATCTTTTTCTGCAGTCACTATCTAAAAGCAGAACAGAAAAAGCTGACTGATGCAAAGATCTTGAAAATGGGTCCTGGAATAACATCAGGACCTTTTCATAAAGAGGTCCGTGGGTGATATACATATCCATACATTTTCACAAACCAAGCAATAAGAATACAAACACATGGGAGGGACCATTGGAGAGTCTAAGTCTTCCAGCTAAATGGTAAACATACTTCAAACTGAACTTTATGCGATACAAAAATAGGGGCTGTACCTGACTAATGAAAATTCAGTGAACTTGCAGAGGGACTTAAATAAATTTTCAGAATGGGTGGGTACATGGAAAACAGAACTCAATATAGATAAATGCACACCAGTTAGTGTGGGTGAAGACAAGAACACTGATTACAAACTGGTGAAACAATGCGAGAGATTTTGTGGTACTGGTGAGCAAGGATCTTAAGTTGTGGCAAAAATATATTACAGAGTATCATACAGCTAATTGAGTGTGAGGATTCATTAACAGGATTGTTAGCAATAAAATTCCTAGAGTATTATTGCAACTTTATCTTGCGTTGGTGAGACCATATTTGGATTATACGGTGCGGTTTTGGGATCCATATTATGCAGATGATATGGATTGTTTAGAGTACAAAGGTGAATGACAAAAATGATCCCTGGATTTAGAAACCTCAGTTATTAAGAAAGGTTAAAACGACTGAATTTATATTCAAGAGGATGAGGGCTATACAAGGGATATGATTGAAGTTTTTAAATGGGTGAAGGGCATTAATAGAGATAAAATGAATAAAGTTAAATTGGCGCCACCAGATGGGACAGGAAATAATGGATTCAAATTAGAAGAAAAATAGATTCAGGTCCAATGTGGGTACATACTGGTTCAGTAATATGGTAGAAAACTTGTGAAGAAGCTGCTAAGTACAATAATGCAGGCTACGTGGGTCTAGGTAACTTTACACCAAGGTTGGATGTGTTTATGGGCTCAAACGGATGGTTGTCAGGACAGACAGCCTAGCATGGGCCAATAGGCCACTTGCAGTGTCATCACTTCTTATGTTATTTATATCTGCCACCCTGACCTGGCTATCTAAATATACCTCATCCATATACTTATCCAAAGCGTGGGAATATCCAGTTCACCCTAATCTTCAGCTCTTGTATGATTACTTAACTAGTAACTATCATGGCTTCTCAGTTCTGTAATATCTCAGCAATATCAGCCAAATGGCTGCTTACATCCATGAAACCATTTATCATATTTATCTATCTATTTATGCCCAAACTTTCACCACTCACAAAATGTGTTTTATATAAAGGCAATAATCATAGCAAAGACAAATTACTGTGCAGTGTTCTTACAATGCCAGTAACACCACTGTGCACCTTCTTGCTGTGGTAGGAAGTAAGTGTGGGCGTGGCACAAGGCCTATAGGCGTGGTGCGGACCACAGAGAGAAAGAAGTATGGCTAGTGAGCCGTGTGCTCGTTAAAGTCATAAGGGCATGGCAGACACAAGGAAGGGGAGGTAGGAAGCAGAGCAACAGAGGCGAGAGAAGAGTGGGTAGGGGCAGGGGCAGCATGGGAGATGGGTAGGGGTAGGGGCAGAGGCAGGGAAGGGGCAGCATAGGAGATGAGTAGATGCAGGAGCAGCATGGGGAGGGGCAACAGGGAAGGGACAGCATGGGTAGGGGCAAAGGCAGCAGGGAAGGGGCGGCAGAGGAATGGGCACGATCAGGTCTTGGGGTAAGCGCGAGAGAGAAGGGTAAAGGGACGTATAAGGTGTGAGGAATATACTAGAACAAGGACTTTAAAGGTGAGGAGGAGCATTACCCGCGACGAGAATCATGGAGTGCATGGCCAGGCAAGCCTCAACATGAGGGATTCTGGTATGCAGGCACAGCTGCCTCTACAGTGACCAGTATTCAACACATCTCGGCTCATCTACCATACAACCTCAAGTGACGACACCTTGTCTGAACCCTCCCAGCTACACGACAGTGTGACTGGAAGTGTTCACACCTCACCACAAACACTGTTCTTTACACAAATTCTAAACTATAATGCTAGAAAAACATGAGTGCCACTATAGAGGGGTGCCATTATAGCCGACATTCAATTAAGGAGTGTGCCTTATAGTGGGTGTCGCTACAGGGAGGGGCTACTACCACTACAGGTGCCACCATTATAGTGGGTGACACTACCTACTCAACGCGCCAGCCCTCCCACCTCCGCCAGCCCTCCCACCTCCAACAGTCAAACCGACAACACTGCTAGGGAAGGCAGCCACGGATCCTGCTGTCAATCATAAAAACCTTCAATATTGTAAAGATCCATCCATCACTCCTAGTGCCTCCACCTGGCCCTACCCCTACCCTCCCGTTCCATCCTCACTCCCTCATGCCTCACTCACTGTCTTGTCTCTACCTCCAACAGCCTCAACTCACGATACCATCTCTGTCCGGTGGCAGCAGATAACCTCGTCATGGACCATCCGGTTTCTTATTACTAGCCTCCGCCCCTTCTCTCACTCCTACTTTTTATCCGTGATTCTCCTTCCCTTCTTTATCCACTTCCCTCCCTCCTCTCACTCCCTCTCCCTGCCTGCCAACCGCAAGCCTTCCTCCTCCCCCATCCCCAACCCAAGGCCCATCAGGACCCGCCCAACAGTCGATAATACATCTCAGGGAAGCCGCCATCGGATCGAGCCTTGGACGGCTGGTGAGGTCATGCCAAGTTTACACAAGGCTCACAAGGTCATGGTAGGGTTAACTGCGTCATGGAAGGGTCACCTTAGTCATGGAACGCATCTACCTATCTTTAATAACATATGTGTCCAATATGGGAAGAGACAGACCCCTACTGGCGGGGCCTCATCTACTGAACTTTACCTGTGACAAAATTTTCCCAACGCTCATCGCACGATGAGTCACTAACTCAAGAAAACAGAGCCGCGCGAGAGACATGCTGGCCAGTGTTATGTGCATGATGGAGAGGGTGTGCTTGTGGGGTGAATGCCAGCAACCCACGTGTATGTGAGACAGAGAGAATAAACAGCAATTAAGGCCAGGGAAGAAACCTTGACAGCCACCACAGAGTTGGCTTACTTCACCACGGATACTAAGCCTTCCCATCCCCATATGGTTAGCACCTGCCTGATGGTGGTTCCCAGCCACATACAATCTCACACCGGTTGTTGAGGAGGTGGCGGTAAGGTCAGGGTTGGACAGACAAGGTTGTGATTGGTCTAGTTGTCGAAAAACGTCTAAGAAGGTTTTTCATCTCAAGTGATCACTGTTTGTGTGTTACTGTGTTGCCCCGTCTTTTAACTTTGTATATTTGTACCATGACTTCACTACTGTGTATATGTATGCATACACAACCAATTATCGTCCAGCCCCAAGAGGGGGAGGAGGAGGAACACCTGAGTTGGGTATAGGCCGACTGCCACGCCCAGGATTCGAACCAGTCCAGGCCCGACCCTGAGCTGGCTCATGCTGGGTCATATTCAGTTATGCTAACCGCTAAACCATGCACACCCGAATCTGTGTGTTGTGTTGTGTGTGTGTGTGTGTGTGTGTGTGTGTGTGTGTGTGTGTGTGTGTGTGTGTGTGTGCCTTGTTTACGGTAGTTTTTTTTTCCTTTTTTTTTTTACATTGGAGTCTCCAGTCACGGACAAAAGTCCATATCAAGACCTGGCCTCACTTGAAATATAGAGGTTAATGAAAGGGAGAAAGAAGAGACAAGGGAAAGCGTTGAATTTGGAGGAAATGGAAAACCGGTTTTAAAGTTAGCCACGTCATAGTTACTGGGAACGACATGACAGGGTAGAGTGTTCCAAAGCTTCGAGGTGTAAGAAAAAGCAGTTACCAAAACGACCCACTCCTGAGTTATCAACAGCCACACAGTAAGCAAGTGATGCAGCAGCTTGCCGAGTATTGCCTGGTCTACCTTGTGGTGGGGCACACAGGCAGCCAACTCTCGGGAGCAAAAAACAAAGTAAGACCTACAGAAGAGGGAAAGTGAACCAGCACTGCATCGTAGGGCAATGGAGTCAAGTTTTGAAGTTAGGCTGAGACAGTCTATAAGGCAAACTGCTTTCTACTTAACTCTGTCAAGTAAGGAGCTAGAACCTCCCCAAATGTAAGAGCAATACTCCAAACAAGGACGAATCAATCATTTGTATAAACGGAGCACCTGTTCAGAAGGGAAAAAATGTAATCTTCAGAAGACTCGCAGTTTCATAGAGGCTGACTTTGTTATTTCCGTAATATGGGATTTTCAAGAGAGAATGGATGTTACAGTAATACCAGTACAGTTCACTGAGTCACGAGGTGGAATTACAGAACAGCGAAGGAGAGAGGAAAGTTGTGAGGAATTTTCAAGAGAGAGATGGGTAGAAACTGGATCTTGGAGGCATTACACTCAACCAGATTTCGTTCAAGCAACAGGACGATAGTTTAGAGGGGTTGGAACAATCGTTCTTCTTAGGGATGGGATGTACCATCGCATGCTTCCATGAAGCTGGCTTTAGACAGAAACAATAGAAAAGCAAGCACTGGTGCAAGTTCAGAAGTACACTCATTACACGGGGATGGATGCCATCAGGACCATACGCCTTGTTTGTGTCCAGAAAAAGAAGCGCTTTTCCAAAAGTTCGAAAAGATATTCAGAGAAGCGGGATAGGATTAGTAATAGGTGCATCAGTGGGTGAATGAATGTTAAGAATCATCCAAGGCAGTATCATAGTAGAAACAGGAACCAAAGAGAGCTGCTTTGCCTACGGGAGAGACAGCTACATTACCGTCAGAAAGGAAAAGTGAAGGAAAGGTAGAGCGACAAACGGTGTTAGCGATGCCCTTAGCTAAAGACCAGTAAGACGTATCCGTGGAGAACGAGGTTATCGCACTTCCTTTAAATAAAGGAATGCTTTGCCTCACGGATAACATACTAGGAATGATCATGGGTAATGATAAATTTTGAATGGGAGTCGGAGAAGGGGAGAGACATAAGCATCACCAAATACGAGACAGTTATATACCCATGGAAAGTCAGAAAAAATATTCTCATATACCTAAGGAAAGTTAGAAAAGAATTTTCATACGTTATTCCAGTCAGCTTTGTTGAGGTACAAATACTTACGTTTAGAAGGGGCTGCTGGAGGGAGGTGCCGTTAGAATAGATACATTTATGAGAGTCTAGAGGGATGAACTGAGGGCGGGATCGTATAGACAGCGCAAAGGATTAGCGGTGAAGATAGATCTAGAATATTTGGACAGTGGTCACAGCCATCAGGAATATGGATAGGGTGGGGTTTACGTTGCTCTAGGTCATTGGAACAAGTGAACGTGAGGGTTTCAATCCCCCTAACATTTGTATGGAATGAATTTAACTATTCCTTATGGTGAGCGCTGAAATCTATGCTTGCGGGTGAGTGGATGCCATTAGTCTCATGGCAGGGGTTTAGATGGTCGACGATACTGAATCTGTAGAATCAGGAGAGCAGTAGGCGAAACAAGGAATAGTGTGGTAGATGGAGCACAGACCCTGAGCCAGACAACATCAATGTCTGGAGACATGATCCTCGAGGCGGCACGTGCCGCTGGTGTGAGCACACACACCACCTGTCAACGGGAATCGAGAGTTGTGATTATAGGTGGATGTGAAGTAAGGGCCAGCGGGAACATCGTTAGACAACTGGGTCTCAGACAGAAGTAAGATATGAGGAAAAGCACTAGACTGACAGTATTCAATGGAAGACAGGTTACTAAAGAGGTCATGATGTTGAGATAGTGAACAGAGTAAGAGGCAAATCTAACAGAAGGAAAGGTCGTGGGAGGGTCGCTACTACCACTGCTTCAACCCTACTTCCCATCGGCAGTTTGTTTGCAAGTCCCACTACAATTTTTAGGGTGACTTTCTCTCTCACAAATAAGGAGGAAATTAAGAGAGTTAACTGTCGTGGACGAACTCTCAGATCACCGCTAGCTAGCAGGATGGATGTTGCCTAACCTGCTTCAGGGTAACGCTGAGCGACTCTTCATTGATCTATGCTCTCACAATAATCAAAACTTTACCAATAAAATTCTTTGAAATACACCATGTATAAGTATGATGATCCCCGCTCACTATATACCTGGTTAGTACTGGCTGCAGGGGGCTAAGTGAAGACTTAGGAGGGGGTTGTAGGGCACAGGTATGGCTGCCGCACATACATCTATATAATCACAAATCTATGCAAGTTCTGTAGACACAAACGAAAGGAAACTATACCTTGGCCACACTGCTTCCGTAATGTCAACAGAAACAGTTGTTGTTAAGCCTGAGTTCTCAGCTGGAGTGTCAGTTGAGCGGTACAGTCCAGTTATCCTACCTGACTAAACAACTAAAGAGTAACATTTAACTCAGGCAACCTAACATGCCAGCAGCAGCTGAGGCTAGGCCAGCACACCAGGCTCCGTCCTCAAGTGGTATGCTTGTGTTCTAAGGTCGAATCTAACTACTCAAAACCAACAGAACAAAAATGTCACAAAAATTAAAATATGGCGCTTCACCTCCTCGGTGCCTCTCGCCACAACGTCTGCAGGTGCCCCCCCCCTGACGTGGCTCAGGTCATCCACACTTGTGAGACAGGACCTGACCACCTCGCCCACGGTGGGCAATTGCGACGACCGGTCGTTCCTCCACGGAAGTCAGTCAGGCCACAATGGCGAATATGACCAGGTCAGATATCATATCTTGTGGCAGCGTCACCACTACATGACCAGACAGAACTACACACATCATGAGGCGAGTGACAAGCAGACATGACTCGCTCTACCTGACCACCATATCAGCAATCCTGATGACGCACTCTACCTCTCCTCCAACATCACCATCACCCGCACTCTACCTCACCTCCACCATCACCACCGACACTTTGCCTCTACTCCACCATCATCACCAACACTCTGCCTCTCCTCTACCATCATCACCAACACTCTGCCTCTCCTCCACCATCATCACCAACACTCTGCCTCCCCTCCACCATCATCACCAACACTATGCCTCCTCTGGTAACAGTAACCTCTCGTCCTGGTCATTACGAGCGAGCGTCAGGAGGCAGATTACCGGCGCGCCTTGCCAATGGTGGCGGCAGACGCATCATTAAGGCAACAGACAGGCAGCCCCACCACACACAACTCTGCCTGCCCTCCTGACAAATATTGTAACACTTCCCCTCCAGGTTGTTGTAAATGATGACCTGAACCTTGAGTATGACGATATAAACCTTAGGTAAGATGACCTGAACCTTGAGTACGATGACCTGAACCTTAAGTAAGATGACCTAAACCTTGAGTACGATGCCCTAACTTGAGTATATGAACCTTGAGTAAGATGACCTCAACCTTGAGTGTGATGACCTCAACCTTAAGATGACCTGAACCTTGAGTATGATGACCTGAACCTTGAGTAAGATAATCTGAACCTTGAGTAAGATGACCGCAACCTAGAGTGCGATGATCTCAAACTTGAGTACGATGACCTGAACCTTTAGTACGATGACCTGAATCTTGAGTGCGATGACCTGAACCTTGAGTACGATGACCTGAACCTTGAGTACGATTACCTGTACCTTGAGTAATATGACCTGAATCTTGAGTACGATTAATTGAACCTTGAGTATGATGACTTGAACCTTGAGTACGAATACTTGAACCATGATAAAGCTTATTCAAACCATGAATACGGACTTGAACGTTGTGTAAGGTGACCTAAACCTTGAGTACGAAGACCTGATTCTTGGGGAAGATAACACGAAATATGAGTAAGATGACCTGAATCTTTAGTCAGACGACCTGAATATTGGGAAAGATGACCTGAACCTTGCATACGATGATTAAAGTCATTAGGAAACCATCAATGTAACTGTTTAGTACGTCAGACAGGCAAATGGGTATTTTCGTATGGAGGTTGTGTGTGGCAAGTCATCGGCAGGCAAGGTCTTGTGTAACAAGTGATTATCGTGTAAGCAAGTGTGTGTGTCAGCAAGTATGTGTGTCAGCAAGTGTGTGTTATAAGTCAAGTCCGTAGTGTGTACATCTGCAAGCTACATGGTATATGGAAGGGAGGGTGCGTGGCGACTTATTCCCAAAGTGTGTTCAGCAAATCAGGAATGTGTGGTTCTTGTGAGTGTACTAGGAGTATAACATGGGAGAGTGTGAGGCGAATACGTCATCAAGAGAGAATGTGGTGAGTTGTGACACAAGCGTGTCTTCAGACAGTCTCAATATAGTATGGGCAGTACATCAGTATGACCAGTACATCAGTATGACCAGTATATCAAAGAAGAGAAAGTGGTCACTACCTTGAGATTATGACCAGTGCGTAGGAAGTGTGCGGTCGTCATTCTTGATCATAAATGTTTTAAGTCAATTAAAAGTGTGTGGTCTGATGCTGAAAGTCTCTTGTGAGTGAGTGAAAGTGCGCATAATGAATGCGTTACATGTCACCTATGTCCCAGCGTTCACTAAGCGAGTGCATATTTGTATGTGATAACAAATAATAAACAACGATCTACTGAATTCAAGCAGCGATGCAGCTGAAAATACACTTGAAGAATTACATAATTGGGGGGAGCGGGTCATAGAAACTAGATGATTAATTAAAGCTCAAGGTTAAGTTTGAAGGTATAATTGGTGTACATGGGGTATTCAGTGTTGTAAATGGAAATGGTGAAGAGCTTGTGGATTTGTGTGCTGAAAAAATACTGGTGATTGGGAATACCTGATTTAAAAAGAGAGATATACCTAAGTATATGTATGTGAGTAGGAGAGATGGTCAAAGGGCATTATTGGATTACGTGTTAAAATATAGGCGTGTAAAAGAGAGACTTTTGGATGTTAATGTGCTGAGAGAGGCAGCTGGAGGGATATCTGATCACTATCTTGTGGAGGCGAAGGTGAAGATTAGTAGAGATTTTCAGAAAAGAGGAGAGAATGTTGGGATAAAGAGAGTGGAGAGAGTAAGTGAGCTTGGAAAGGAGATTTGTGTGAGGAATTATCAGGATAGATCGAGTGTAGAATGGCAAAAGGTGAGAGCAAATGACGTGAGGGGAGCGGGTGAGGAATGGGATGTATTTAGGGAAGCAGTGATGGCTTGCGCAAAATATGCATGTGGCATGAGAAAGGTGGGAGGTGGGCAGATTAGAGATGGTAGTGAGTGGCGGGATGAAGTAAAGTTGTTTGTGAAAGAGAAAAGAGAGGGTTTAGACGATACTTACAAGGAAGGAGTGCAAATGATTGGGAGACGTATAAAAGAAAGAGGCAGGAGGTCAAGAGGAAGGTGGAAGGGTTGAAAAAGAGGGCAAATGAGAGCTGGGGTGAGAGAGTATCATTAAACTTTAGGGAGAATAAAAAGATGCTTTGGAAGGAGGTGAATAACGTGCGTAAAACAAGAGAACAAATGGGAACATCGGTGAAGGTGCAAAGGGAGAAGTGATAACAGGTAGTGATGAAATGAGGAGATGGCGTGAGTATTTTGAAGGTTTATTGAATGTGTTTGATGATAGAATGGCAGATGTAGGGTGTTTTGGTCGGGGTGGTGTGCGAAGTGAGAGAGTCAGGGAGAATGGTTTGGTTAAGAGCGAAGAGGTAGTGAAAGCTTTGCGGAAGATGAAATCCGGCAAGGCGGCGGGTGTGAATAGCATTGCAGCTGAATTCATTAAGAAAGGGGGTGACCGTGTTGTTGATTAGTTGGTAATGATATTCAGTATATGTATGGATCATGAAGTGCCTGAGGATTGGCGGAATGCGTGCAAAGTGCCACTGTACAAAGGTAAAGGGGATAAAGGTGAGTGTTCAAACTACAGAGGCATAAGCTTGTTGAGTAATCCTAAGAAATTGTATGGGAGGTTATTGATTGAAAGGGTAAAGGCATATATAGAGCATCAGATTGGGGAACAGCAATGAGGTTTCAACAGTGGTAGAGGATGTGTGGATCAAGTGTTTGCTTTGAAGAATGTGTGTGAGAAATACTTAGAATAACATGTTTTTCTATGTATCATTTATGGATCTGGAGAAGGCATATGCCTCCCACACCATATACTCTTAATACCTTCCAAAGAGCATCTCTATCAACTCTACATATGCCTTCTCCAGATCCATAACTGCTACATACAAATCCAATTGTTTTTCCAAGTATTTCTCACATACATTCTTCAAAGCAAACACCTGATCCACACATCCTCTACCACTTCTGAAACCACACTGCTCTTCCCCAATCTGATGCTCTGTACATCCCTTTACCCTCTCAATCAGTACCCTCCCATATGATTTCCCAGGAATCCTCAACAAACTTATGCTTCTGTAATTTGGACACTCACCTTTATCCCCTTTACCTTTGTACAATGGCACTATGCATGCATTCAGTCAATCCTCAGGCACTTCACCATTAGCCATACATACACTGAATATCCTTACCAACCAGTCAACAACACATTAACCCCCTTTTTTCATTATTCCACTGCAATACCATCCAAACTCGCCGCCTTGCAGGATTTCGTCTTCCGCAAAGCTTTCACTACCTCTTTTCTCTTCACCAAAACATTCTCCCTGGCCCTCTCACTTTGCACACCATCCCGACCAAAACACCATATATCTGCCACTCTATCATCAAACACATTCAGCAAACCAAAATACTCACTCCATCACTATCTGTTATCAATTCCCATCGTGCTCCATTTATCAATGTTCCTATTTGTTCTCTTGTCTTACGGACGTTATTGACCTCCTTCCAAAACATCTCTTTATTCTCCCGAAAATCTGATGATACTCTCTCACCCCAACTCTCATTTGCCCTTTTTTTCAACTCTCGCACCTTTCTCTTGACCTCTTGCCGCTTTATTTTATTCATCTCCCAGTCATTTGCACTACTTCCCTGCAAATATCGCCCAAACGCCTCTCTTTTTTCTTTCACTAACAATCTTAATTCTTCATCCCACCACTCACTCACTACCCCTTCTAATCTGCCCATCTCTCACCTTTCTCATGCCACAGGCATCTTTTGCGCACGCCATCACTGCTTCCCTAAATACATCCCATTCCTCACCCACCCCCTCACGTCATTTGCTTTCACCTTTTGCCATTCTACACTCAGTCTCTCCTGGTACTTCCTTACACACGTTTCCTTTTCAAGCTCACTTACTCTCACCACTCTCACCACATCATTCTCTCTTCTTTTCTGAAAAACCTCTACAAATCTTCACCTTCGCCTCCACAAGATAATGATCAGACATCCCTCCAGTTGCACCTCTCAGCACA
>JAUUDZ010417707.1:0-14577 GCA_032361705.1 Panulirus versicolor | reverse complement strand
AATAATAATTATAATAATAATAATAATAATAATAATAATAATAATAATAATAATAATAATAATAATAATAATAATAACAGAAAATACCAGGCATTGAGAAGGATAGCTGTTATTATTATTTTTCATCATTAAGTGCGCGACCTGGCACTTACTTCGTGTCCCTCACCCCCTCGGAGGATTGGACCCGACGTGAACCAAAGACTGTAAATGAAAGTTAGAAAAGTGGCTCTCTTGACGTGTGATCTGACAAACGAACGCACTTTTATTTTCTTTAACCCCACTAAATAGGTCTGTCAAGGTTCGTCCGACAGAAGGGACGCACGAGATTATAATCATTGTTTACAAGAAATTTGACTATGGCCGACTGATGTTATCCATGTGTGATATGCAAAGGAGGAAGATTACTCAAACAGATCTCATTTTTCACAAGTTTCCACAGAACAAAGAGAGGTAAGGTGTATTTCTGTTATGAAACTGGTGAGATATTCATAAATATAAGCGTATGGTGTAAATCTACCGTTCTAGTAGTACTACAGGCATTGGACCTTGTGTTAGAATGTTGACTGGGGATTTTAATATGAATATTTTTTGTGCTTGCGTCTGAAACTGTCATTGGCTGTCATGCTGTCATGTAAGAATTATCATACATGTGTAACATACATAATGTCATCATTATTGATGATAACAGATGTATAAGAAGGAAAGATGCCCTGAAAACTGTGTCACCCATCAAAGAAAAGTCATTTGAAGACTTGCATAGAAATTTTAGAGAGATGTGTGGAAATAAAAAGATTGTGGTTAAGAGAGAGCAATAGAGGGTGTTTTGAAAAGGTTTGGAGGTGGAAGGACGAAGTGAAAAAGGTTGTGAGTGATCGGGGCCTGAACATACAGGAGACTGAGAGGCATGTAAGGAATAGTGAATTTAACGATGTCATATACTGGGGTAAGCGTGCTGTCAGTGGACTGAACCAGTGTATGTGAAACGTCTGGGATAAACCATGGAAAGGTCTGTGGGTCCTGGATGTGGATAGGGAGCAGTGGTTTTGATGCATTACAACTTGACAGCTAGAGACTGAGTGTCAATGAATGTGGCTCTTTTTGTCTGTTTTCCTGGCACTACCTCACTGAAGCAGGAAGTAGCAATGCTGTTTCCTGTGAGGTGGGGTTGTGCCATGAATGGATGAAATCAAGCAAATATGAATATGTACATGTGTATGAATGTATGTGTCTGTATCTTCATGAATATTGAGAATATATGTGATACACCAAATGGAAAAAGTGATCATGTTATGCTATAGTTTGAGTATGTGGTAGGTGAGGACATGAGAAGAGCAGAGGTGAAACAAGACATAAAGAAGAGATATAATCATGGAAACTAAACTAACTTCAACAGTATTAGAAAATGGAGTTCAGAAGCCAGGATTCACGAGCTTGTGGTGAGAGGTTGTATGTACTTTACAATCAAGGAGTAGGAACATGGGTACCTGTAGCCCCAGATAGAGGGAATGGTAAGAAAAGGAAAGAATGGTTTAATAAGAAATGTCAAAAAGCAGTGAGCTTTGAAATGTGCAGTGCTGATGATATAGATTGCTTTTTGGCCAATGCTTAAAAGATATAAAGGGCAAGGAATGAGTATAGCAGGATAAGAAAGGAAGACCAAAGAAACTTTGAAAACATTATCATGGACATGGCAAGAGAACATTCAGAACTTTTCATCATGAGTCAGTTGTCAGATAAAGGGCAGCTAATTGGGTAAGGGATTCAGGGGGAAGTATTATAGAGGATGATTTAAGGATACATCAGAAGCTGAATAACAAGTTCAGAAGTATTTTTATAATGGAAGGTACTATAGGTTTTGGAAAATATGGAGATATCTAGAAAAGACTTTAACTGTATACAGTTCTTCAAGCTTGCAAGGCTCATGGTACTGATGAACTTTCACAGTGTGTATTGAATATGCATGCAGATATGCAAGATAGATCTCTTGAAATGATGTCAGTGGAGAGATGCAAGGTACCAAGGGAGTGGAAGAATGCAAACGTCATACCTAGCTATAAGAAAGGAGGCTGGTGTAACTGATGAGTGTGGTCTTTTAAGTTTTTGAAATAGATAATTGGAGAACAAATGGATGACTATATGTAGAGGAGAATTGCGTAAGTGTGAGATTGTGCAGTTTAGGGAAGGAAGGTGACCTGATCACACTCTTTAAGTTTTTAAAGCACAGTGATGATCTGAACAGTGAACAATTCTTCAGTAGATGTAGGGATAGAGCAAACAGTGGATATAACATGAATTTGAACAAGGAACTTGTTACAAGAAAAGATGTAAATAAATACTTTTACTGTGTAAGTGTGGTGGATGAATGGAATAAGATGACTTAGGGCATGGTTAATGTTATGATAGTAGAGAATGTTCAAGAGATGGGGCCCCATGAGTATAAAACTCCCTCCCCATATCGTACAAATAAGTATTTACATATACATACACACAAGTTAGTTCAGACTGCAGACCCGTAAAAGCAGTCAAGTTATACATGTATATTACACACTAAAGTTGTGCAGTTTTACCCTTTTCAATTCGATATTATCCAGAAATGGATTTAGATTGGGAGTGTATGAAGACTGGACAGTTGTGACATCAGATTGGGAGTGTATGAAGTTGTGACATCACATGTCACAGAGGTTGTACCATAAATCGTGAAACCTAATTGCATCGGTCTCTGCTGTGGTGATGTATGGGGAAATTTGTGTGTTGGATTTTAGTAAATTATGTGACTGAGCCCCATTTAAGGTTTCTCCATGATACTTTCTTCAGTGTAGATGGCTTTTCAGACAGATGACTTCAATGACTGGGCTAAAGAGGATGGATGCTAGGTCAGAATGTTCTTACTACTTTCATAGTTTTGGAAATGCCAAGTTCGTATCTGCTTACTGCACTCTCACCTCGTCTGAGGGTGGAAGTTCTCACTGGGTGTTCTCTTAGAACATCGGCTGTTTTTTTCTGGTAAGACTATGTCTGTTTGCTGCACGCTAGGTCTTCTACAGTCCCACAGTGTCCTGTGTTTTCCTTGCCAGGAATTTGAACATTCAACCAGCTGCTGTAGAAACACATGACATTGCTTACTTCATGTGAAAGGTGAACACACCCATGATTTCCACTTTAGAAAAAATGTCATGTGGTTTGAATAACTCTTGTATTACCTGTAGGTTTGGTTGATCCTGTAATTCAGGGTCTTTTAGGAAGTTTCATAATGGTTTATTAAGATGTCAGTGTGATCTCAAAAGATGTTGCATAACACTAGGCTGAACTTGAGACAACCACAGACTTGGAAAGGCTGGACTTAGGATTAATCTGTTAAGAGTGTTACCTTTTGACGAAGATGCTCAAGTTTTTTATTATTGTGTGTAAACAAACATGGTATCACTCGTGTGATGATAAAGTGAAAGCAGTAAGAGACTTCTCCACATCTTAAACCATTCCTTTGTAGGTCTTAAAATTTTTCGTAGCACTTTCTTCCATGATTTTGCAGGGAAGGCAAACCCTTTATCAGGCATGCTATGAAATTGTCAAAACTTTGACTGGAGAGGCTCAACAGGAAGCTTGTCATTTCTCAAAGAAAGCCGTTACCACAGCTTTGGTCCTCCATTTCCCAATTCTTGAGAACCATTTACTCTGGCAACTAATGTAAATAAAAGCAAGGTTATTAGGTTTAACAGGTTTAGGGGACAGGTTAGTTGGGGTGTGAGTTTGAACTGAGAAAACATGGAGGAGGTGAAGTAATTTAGATATCTGGGAGTGGACAGAATGTGGTGTGTGGAAGACTGAACAAATAAGAAAGATTGGGTACAAGAGAGCTGAAGAGGGTATGCTAGTACAGTGTGGGAATTTGGAAAGGATGATGAAAAGGGTATACATGTCAGAAATTAAAGGATTAAGGAAAAGGGGGAACCAGGGAGGTGGATGGATGAAGTGAGTGATGGTTTGAAGGCTTGGGGCCTGAACATGCACAAAGTTACAAGATGTGCCGCTGATAGAGCAAATAAGTGATGTAATTTACAGAGGATGACATGCTGTCAATGGGCTGAAATAGAAGTGGTCAGGGGAAACTGGAGAAAGGTTAGTGTTGTCTAGTTGTGGATAGGGGGCTTTTGTTTTGGTACATTATGCATGGTAGCTAGAGAGTGGATGTGATGTTCTACTATTCCTCAAAAACTAGGACCAACTTAGACATGAAATATAAGAAAATTAAGGATTCCCCAAAAAATGTGTGGGTGTGTGTGAGTTGAAGAGTCTATGCAAGATTGAGTTTTACATAAGTTTACTGAATGTTAGTTTCAAGAATTGGTGGGTGCATTTTGTTTCTTGTAAATTCATCCCTTGAATGTCTTGGTCATCTAGTGTTGTAGACTGCTTTTTTGGTACTTTTAAGAGAACCCTTAAATAGGCATGCACTGCATTAAGTGCCTTTCTAGGAATGAGCCATTTCCTCTACCTTTTACTTCATACTTTGTATGAAAGTAATCCCTCAACTTCATTATTGTTTGAGCTTTTATTTAAGCATAGATCGGATCGTTGTTCCATTGTCTGAAATATAATTGTTAACCAATTGTCAAACTACAATTAAAAATTTTTATGTGCAGTTCTTATATAAATATTAAGATACTCCCTTTCATTACAGGATATGTTGAAAACAAAAACAAAAATAACTTAGGAGAAATTAATGACAAGATGTACAGATTGGAGAGAGAAGTTGAAGTTAAGCAAGAAGATGAAGATTTTGTGGAAATTAAAGAAGAGATTGAAGAAATTAATGAATTGGAAGGTTTTATTGAAGAGAACCCTAAAAATGTGAATGAAATAAATACTGGCATGGAACAACATGAGTTAAGCAAAGATAACACTGGTAAGCTATGTTAAAAGTTAATATACATTTCCATAAGGAATTTTGAAAGCCAAGTATATTGTTTGAGGATAATAGTCGTATTTTCTTCATTATATCGGATAGGATGAATTCAGTTGTGACTGTTACATCCCCCATCATTATGCCCTAGTAAAGCCATGGATTTTTGTGGAAAAGAGTCCACAGAAGGAGGAATTGTGAAGATGTACAGTATTATGAATGGAAGGGGAGGAGAGGATGGAGTAATGAATGGAAGGGGAGGAGAGGATGGAGTAATGAATGGAAGGGGAGGAGAGGATGGAGTAAAACAACTTTCTGCACCCCTAATCCTGAAATGGTATGTTTGGGTCTGTCAGACTCAGGCATATCCAAGTTTACTTTGTAAGAGAAAGAAATGGTAGCTCAAGGTCCAATTTATATCTAGCTTCAGCTATGTAGGAGATGATGTTATGATTGGTTATTATTTGAAATGGTTTCATTTATTGTTTAACCCTTAGACAGTGGCCCACATTAATTAATGTGCACTAAGAGAATGGCTGCCCACATCATTTAATATAATAACCTTTTCTGCCTTTTTTTAAATATTCAGCTGACTTACCACACCATTAGTAACTTCTAAAGGAAGGCTTATGAAAAATTTTTGTTTTCCTCTTTACCCTCTACTTCCACTATTTATAAATAATTTCACCTTGATTTCTTAAGAAAGAGGGACATACAAGTGAGGCATCATTGCTGACATCATGCTTGTGGAAGAAACTTGTAACAGTTGTACCTTATTTTGTCGTGTGATAATGGGGTAATAAAAGACTGGTAAAAGTTGATAGGTAAAGGACTGAAGTGTTTCCAAAGAAAAAACACCCCCAGTATCCTTCCTAAACATGCCAGCCACTCTGTAATCAAATTTGTAGTGTGAGAGGTGTTTTTTTTCATACTTGATTGCTGATTCCTGCTTGAGCAAAGTAGTGCCAGGAAGAGGCAAACAAAGGCCGCATCTGTTCACATCCATTATCTAGCTGTCATGTGTAATGCACTGAAACCACAACTCCTTTTCCAGAACTAGGCCCCATAGTCCTTTCCATGGTTTACCCCAGATGCTTGTGAGTTGAAGAAGTCTTTGAATGTATCTCTGACAGCAAAAGGATGATTAGTTGCATTTCCTCCTCTTCCTCTCATAGGATGTAAAACATATGAAGTAGGAGAGTTGTGTCAAGCAGTGTTGTGTCAAAATGTATAAGGTTATGAAGTATGCATGTTGTAATGATAGTGTTGGCATTTTAAGGTTTTGCTGTAAGTTTCCTTAGATAAATTCTAAATGTTTGCACCAAGATTCCAAAGGCATACTCAAATTACCTCCTGGCTCAAGATAGTCTGTAGTTAAAGACCCTTTTCTCTACATCTCTATATTCCTGTGTTCCTGGGTAGGGTCTCATCAAAGGGAAGGCCTCATCCCTTACTATTACATGTAGTACAGTCACATTTGTGCTAGGAAGTACAGAGTCATCAGGTGCATTTAGCTGGCCGTCATAGAAAGCTTTCACGAGTTTAGAACTTGCAAATACTCTACCATAACTATTTTTGCCATATGAACCGACATCCACTGATATGAAATGGTACTTGGCATCTACAAGAGCTAAGAGTACTATAGAAAATGTTTTTTCATAATTGAAATGCTGGGAGCCAGTGTTCGCTGGTGCTCCAGTCTCAGCACCACTGCAATTTGGAAAGTTCCATAGGGTTCAGTATTCAGCTGGACTTCACTGCCAGTCTTGTTTATTTGGAGTTGGAATAACTTCTTTCAGTAGCTTCTTGATTATAGCATTACAAACTTCAAGCACAATTTCCCAAGTGGTTGAATGACCCAGGTGATAGCTGAATGCTATTGTTTTGTAGGAGTTTCCCATGGCCAAAAACCTGAAACACGAAAAAGGGTAGTTCACTGATTATATTAATTATGTTTTTTCCTTCTCAGGACCTGAATGCAAGGATCGGAGGGAATTCTTACGATCACAGTACTGTAAACATGTCAACAAGGCTAAACCTAGGAGTGGACAGACTGCTGCCTCTAGTTCTAAATGGAAGTATGAAAATCAGATGGCATTTCTCTACACATTTATGAAAGACAGGTCTCAAATTTCCACTGTGATGCAGGAGGCATATGAGTTAGAGGATGAAAATGCACATGATGATGAAGAAACTCTCAGCGGACAAGAAAACTGGAACAGTGAAGGTGAACCTCCAGAAAAAGAATATCCCCCACCTAAGCAAGTACGTCCTAAATGCAAAAGGGCCTTGGAGCACATCAGTCACAACGCTTCAGCAACTCTGATGAAATACTTATTAAAGAAAAAGAAAGAAGAATGTGCTCCTGATACAATTGACACCTTCTTTTCATTGATGGCTGCAACTGTCAAGAAATTCAATCCAAGTGACCAACAATTCATCAAAATAAAGGTGTTTTCATTAGTAAAGGAGATTGAAGGAAAATATATTCAGTATCAAAACTCCCACAGCTATGCAGCATTTCCACAAAGCATTTGTCCATCATCTGCAATACCTTCCCCATCACAGTATTCTGATACATCAACAGGATTGTATACCCAACCTTTACAAGAAACTCCATATCATTAGAGCTCTGATGTATAAACACCGTAGCAAACTGTCAGCTATCCACATTGGCCTCATCAGTCTCACTAGAAAATGTTTCGTTTAGAAACATTGAAAGAAAGTAAGAATAATTTTCCAGTAAAATAAAAACCCTCAGATTCGAGTGTGTGCTTTTTATTTTTTGTACTGCCTCACAACATCCTTGTTGAAGCAGTTGACCTTATTAAAAAATGGGGGAAAATACATTTTGTATCTTACCTGAGAATACTGCCAGCTTTTGTCAAGGAGTGATGGCTTCTCTAAAAGCTGTGTTTGCCTTAGATATTTCCTCCTCAATTTTTGATAGAATCTATTTGAAGATGCTGATGTTCATTCAAAAACACTGAAAGAAATTGCTCTCTTCATCAATCAGATGAGGATAGAGAGTGTGAAATTTCCACTCAGTTTTCCTCTCCTCCAACATTGGATGGAGCCAAGTTCTCCCTTTCCTATTTTGTTTTATTGTTTCTTCTTCCTTTTCATCCAGGTCTGTGGTGATCATAGCTAACTTAGACAAAAAAAAAATCCATCTCCCACTGCCAGAGGCATTGACACTAGGCAGCCTGCAACAAGAGTGTACTGAGATGACCATTGCTTGATCATGAGCATACTGTGAGCAGAGCAGTATGTGCACATTACCCATGACTGTAAGTATCCTGTGAGCGGAGTGGGAGTAGAGCTATAGTGTGCATCAGGCGTTATTCTTAACTTTCAAGGAAAATCTTTTTCCTTCCTCATGTTTAATGTCTTATGATCTTACACTCTGTATGGATTTTGATTAATTCCTGGTGATTTTCATTGATTCCCATTGATTTGAATGTCTTATGTTTTCTTCTTTTGGCAAATTAGTCTTTCTATTCTCCTACTCATCGTTGATGGTTTTGAAATATTGCAGGTTCTCTACGTAATTCGTGAAATATGTTTATTTTCAATCTTGAATGTTTTGTTTTTAGAATTAGGGCCAAGTCACACAATACGGTTCATCTCCGTGATGCTTTCATATGCGAGTTATCCTTACGTAGAAGTCAGTGGGGCTGTTCACACTTCACACTACACATTCTGTTTATTGTTCGTCTTTCTCCCATACGGATGGGATACGTTTGGAAAAAATCTGTGAACAAAACTTTTTTTATTGGAAACATTCCATACCTCTGCAGATAAGTATGAACACCGATACATATTTGTCACATTGTGTTTACAGACGAGAGAGGATGCTTCTGAACTTTAAGTCTGTCTCTGGTTCTATCTGTGAACTACAGGCAGTCATGAGTGATTAGCAGTTGATAGAACTGGTCAGAGGCTACGAGGAGCTTCTGTGTAATCAAATGGACCTCTTCACACCAAGCATCACATCACCATCACACACGTGGCACATATTGGTTCCTTCACATGACTGATAGTTTGAACGACGCCCCGACATGGTTGCTGATCAGTAGCAGACTATTTACAGTGGAGAGTAGAAGGCTGCTACTAGGAGTGTTTTAGATTTTGATATCATGTATGCAAAATTAATTGAACTAGTTTTTGCATACGAAAAACTTTATGATCTGTCATGTAGGGGGGTAAAGTGACAACCTGTTTAAGGAAAAAATATGGAATTTTATAGAAGAGCTAAACAAACCAGGTAAGAACCTTTATTATGATTTCGATGTACTTTGATGTAACTGTTGAACTCAAGACATTGTTGTTCTTTTTTAACATTGACAAGCACTCAGAAAAAGAACAAAACAAAACTTGTATCCGAGAAGTCAAAGCTTCTCGTGGCTACAGCCAAGATACAGAAACAGAAGAGCTACTAAAGAATTGCTTGAATTTCTTTCTCACATTGAATGGATATTGATTGGCATTGCCTCCTTGTTGGCTAATATCAACTAAACTGTCTGCCATGCATGTGGAGTTTGTGATGAGAATGAATTAATCTGGTCTTTGATGAAATTCTGCAAAATGCATGTTGCAAATACAATATTGTCCATGTTATCTGGCAGGGACTTGAGTGTTTGTTGGTATACTTGAGAGTTTTGATTCACAATGCCAAAGGCATTCTTTACAACTTGCCTTGAACGTGAAATCACCTACTATTACATAGGTTGCTAAGCAAGTTGTTCCAGGTAGCTCTTTAGCCTGTAGAATATTTAAAACTCCCTTTTCCAAATCCATTTCTAGCTTTGAAGGGGAAAAAATTCCCCCATCACTGTTTTTACCAAATGATCGTATGTTAACTGTTACAAATCTGTAATGAGCATCAACATCAGCAAGTAGCACTACTGAAAAAGTTTGTTTGTAGTTCTAAAACTGTGAACCTCTTTTTGGTAGGGCTTGAATCTTAACATGTTTTGTGTCTATGGCGCCTATACCGTTGGGGAAATTCCAGATCACAAAATTCTGTTGCTATTTGCTTCCAGGTCTCCTCTGTAGTGCTGGTATAACTTCAGGTTGCAGTCTCTTTATAGCTGTGCACACTTCCTTCACAATATTATGAACTGTTGAATGTTCCAAGCGGTAGCTGAATGAGATAGTTCTGAAGCTATCACCAGTAGCAAGGAATCTGCAAATAATAATACAAAATATACTAAAATTCAGTAACACACAACTACTTTGAAGAGAACTGGCACTGCAAAAATTATCATGTACAGTCGCCTCCATAACTTTCGATCCACCCCTTACGAATAAGCATGCTAGTACGAAATTAATACACGATGAATCTTAATTATTTTGTTTGTAAAAGACTTTGAATACATAGACATTTGTGATATCAACAAAACTGTAGTCAATCATCACCGCTTTTTATTAACATTCTTATACACCAACGGGTGATCGAAATTCTTGGAGGCGACTGGACCTGCTTTATGCATGATGCGATCGTGGGAAAGCGGTTCCTTATCAGTTATTAGGCTATTTTAGCAGTAGATTTAAAAAGAATTTTAGAAATAGTAACATAAGCAGATGTCTGCAGTTCTCTTCTTTAGATTTTATTTTTATATTCTAAATAATGACATTTTTTTCCCTAGTGAACGAGTGCAAGCAGAGATGGGTATCCAAGTGTGACCAGTATGGAAGATACATAAGAAGGATCGCTACTAGAAGTTGTCAGGAAGCAGCAAGTAAAGGAGAATACAAGTATGCCGATGAAATGTCCTTTGTGAAGCCTTTTCTGCACGAGAAAGAAACGGTGACTAATCCAGAAAATGATGATGCAAGTGTGGCTACTGAGGATGTGGAAGCTATGAAGGATGATGTGGTACTACAAAAGAAGCAGAAACGTAGCTGTGGTGGAGATGAGTTATCTATTGGAGAGAAGTATTCAGGACAAGAAACCACGTGTGAAACCAAGAAATCAGTGCGCACTCCGTCACGAAGACCCATGAAGCCACCTGAGACAGCTTCCTCTGTGTTAATGAAATATTTAGTGGAAAATGACAAGGATCAAAAGCTTACTGATCCCATTGATTTGTTCTTTCAAACTATGGCTGCCACAGTGAAGAAATTTTCCCCCTATTATCAAAATATGTGCAAATCCAAAGTTTGTTCGGTTGTATGTGAGTTTGAGACGACACAAATGTTAGAAAAAAAATTCACCTGCTGCACCAGCAACACTAACGCCTGGATACACTACAGCACCAGCTACAGTACAGAATACTAACACAGTAGGATTACCAGATCCATCACCATCATTTAATTCACACTACTTAGTAGAAAGCATTGACAACCACTTCCAGGACATGTAAAATCTTTAAATCAAAATTGCGCACATCCTTAGAAAAATGTTCTGTGTTGGCCCAATCCACAAAATTAAAAGCATTGTAATCATGCCATAAGTTTTATATCACTTTAAACATACAGGCAGTGTTTCGGTGAAATAGCCCACCCGAAAAGCAGTGCTCTTGAGGCTTCTCCCTACTTTCTTTTTGGCAAATAGGTAAGTTTGAATTTTAACTTTCTGAAACACTGAAAAAATTAAATTACATCTTCCAGCTCCTTGTAAAGATTACATTATTCACTTTCAACTTGTCTTTTCCTCAAGTCTCTATGTATCCATAACCGATTTTCTCGGGTTAAACTTTATTTTTTTTCACAGAAGTGCAATTAATGCAAGTTTTTTAAGCACAAATTTAAGAGTTAGAATCATTCATCTCCAATTGATTACACTTTGGTAACTGGCAGAATCTTTTCAATGATGGGGAAAGTTTAAAATTGGCTAGGGAAATTTCGGTTTTCACAGAAGTTGGGAATCATTAATGCAGTCGAGACTTGTGTTTTGCTACGGTAGTCTAATTATATCCAAGTTCAAGTTGGTGTACGTGTGATACCTCTTGTCATCAGGAAAACCCCCTCATTTAGACTCCAGTATGTCCTGAATTCTTAGTTGTTGTCACATTTTGTAAGTTAACCGACCCTAGTGATTACCTATGTCGAAGCTTTACCTACCCTGGTGATTACATACATGTGTCGAAGGCTAAACTTACCCTGGTGATTACATATGTCGAAGGTTAACCTACTCAAGTGATTACTTCTGTCGAAGTTTAACCTACCCTGGTGATGATGTATGAACGGGATTATTTCAGCTTAAACAGACTGACGCACATTATCTTGATACACTCTTACACATCTGACGCACTTAAATATCATCTAGACCCGAAGATTATATACCCTGTTCCCACGATAGTATTCCTTCTTTCTTAAATAGATTCTCGGTTTTGTCGTATTTTAAAGTAATTCACCCTGGTAGAGATCGGGGGAAATCCACTCTTGAGAAGTTGCCTTTAGTCAAGCACACGACTGGAACTAGGAAAATACTTTCGTGCAATTACGCTATGCCTTTTTTTTTTTTTTTTTATAAGTTGAAGGCCCCAGTCACGAACTGAAGTCCACATCAAGGCCAGGTCTTAATAGAAATATAGAGAGACTAATGAAAGGATGAAAGAAAAGACGTGGGAAAGTGTTTACGAATTTTGGAAGTGAAAAACCTGTTATTTTTTTGTTTTTTTTTAAGATGTGCTGGGGGTTTATTTTAACATTATTAAGTAGACGCTTCACTACAATTATATTAGTGATCGAAAGGTGACGTGAAATTGCTGACCTAATGTAGTTAAGCTGAGTCTACCAAATGATATTGATCGGGGTTAGATTAGCTAAGGTTTGTATACAGTGCCCAGTCGTCAAACATGGTATGATAAACGAAGGTGATCAGATTAATGAAATCTTCTTTTGTATAGTGTCGCGAGGAAAACACGAAGACATCAATGATTGGGCAACAACAGACATGACAAGGGGCTCTGGGATTTGTCGCAATTTCACCCACAGTAGGATACTTTGTCAGGAAGAGAGCATGAGTGCGTTTGCACGTTAGAAATTAGTAAACGATTAACCTTATTGGATGTAGGCAATCATTTGGTTGAATATACAGCTGAGGTATTACAGATATCATAGAACTGGGAGGTCATAGTAGTTACTATATAAACAAATTATACATGAGCCTAAGATCAGAGTGAGCAGGATATTTCCACACTCTTTTAAGACGTGCGTGAGGTACATGTGTGATTACTATTCATATTTTACGAGGAGAGTTTTACACTCGTGTTGCCTGGTATTCTTAACCTTGTATATGGGTACCATGTCTTTACTCTTCTGTATGTACACATACACATACACATATATTCATGCCAGATGCTTTATTATTTTATGTATTTTTTTACGTTGGAGGCTTCAGTCACGGATATTAGTCCATATCAAAGCCAAGCCTTAAATGAAATACAGGGAGGGTGATGAAAAGGAAAATATTTTCGAATGTTAGAAGTGAAAAAACCTGTCTTTTAAAGTGAACCAAGTCACAATTATTGAGAAAGACATTAGAGGGTAGAGAGTTCCATACCCTCGAGATGTACCTTTGAGTTGCCAACGGTTACACAGTAATAATATGACGCAGTTGTTTGACGAGTATTGCGTGGTCTAGCTAGTGGTGTGGGTTATACAAGCAGCCAGCTCTTAGCAAAAATCAAAACAACACTTATAGAAGAGAGAAAGCGGGACATGTTTTGAAGTTAATCAGGGAGAATTTATGTCGGACGGCTTTCGACTTAACTTTGTCAGTGAAGGATGTAGTGCTGAAACCACCTCAGATATGAGAGTAATACTCCGTCATACATAGGAACGGAGCAGCTGTTCGAAGAAAAAAATTACTTCTAGACAGGACTACCAGTTTCTTAGAGGCAGACTTATCTGTTCCCTTAATATAGGATTTCCAAGATAGGGTGGATGGTACAGTAATACCAAGTATGTTCACTGAGTCTGGAGGTATAATTACAGACTGTCAAAGAAGAGGGGAAAGTTGTGAGGAATTTTCGATGGAGATAGAAGCTGGGTCTTGGAGGCAGTACACTTAACCAGATATCGTCTACCCCACAGAGATAGCCAGTCCAAGTCTGAGTTTAGTGTTGAGAGGAGGTGAAGATCGAATACAAGAAGGAGCAGGCCTGAAGGATGTGGAGGAATGCAGTTTGAGTTGTCAGCGTTTGAGTGCATTTGGTTATCTGAGGGGAAAAAGGAACTCGTTGCTAGAGAGGAGAATAAGTGTAGGAGAAAAGGTTGAACTTGTATTACTATATCATATTGTGCCAGTAATGGCACACCTGAGTTCGGGATGCCATTGACAAGAGGCCGTGACATTCTTTACACACATCGGGGATTAACGGAGATGGGGGTTGGGTGTTAACGAGATAGGTTTCATGCAGGAGTGGACACCAGTCACCGTCACTCACTCAGCGTCTCCCACCCAGGGAGGTTTCTTCCAGTCTGTTGCAATGGCAGCCCATGGTCCGCTCCTCCTCTCCTGCGTCTTGGCTCTCTCGGTCAACATAGCCTATGGGTGAGTACACCTTAACCTCAGTGGCGTTTCTGCCCTAGGCATGAATTTCAAGTACACCTCATATTCATTATTACAAGCGTGTTGTTAGGATTACATTTGTGTCACGGTAACTGGACAATTACCATTACAGTCCAGGTAAGGAATTTCTTGTAATGCAGGTTGATGAATGCAG
>JAUUDZ010417696.1:2612-14578 GCA_032361705.1 Panulirus versicolor | reverse complement strand
GCGTTTATGTATATACATGAGCATGTGGGTGGGTTGGGCAATTCTTTCTTCTGTTTCCTTGCGCTACCTCGCTAACGCGGGAGACAGCGACAATGTATAATTAAAAAAGAAATATATGTATATATATATATATATATATGTATATATATATATATATATATTAAGTGTGTGTGAGTATGTGTAAGTTCATTTAATATTACAGTCCAGTATTGCAGTATCATATCAGGGATAAATATAAACAATAGCACCAACATATGCATCATCTCTGGTCCTCAGCACAGTGGTCGCCGTGGTCATCAGGTCAGCCAACACAGGTATTATCTCCATAAAAGATTAGTACAATCCTTCTCCCTCACCCTCAGCATCCCACGTCTCCAAGTGAGGCAGGACATTTCTTATTACTCAGTCTCCCTCTACCCTTAAGAAATTGCTTTCCGCCTCCTTGACTAACTTCCCCCCATACCTCTAAACATCTTCACTTCTTGAATAATTTAACCTCCTCCTCCTCCCCATGAATAATTTCACCCCTCCTTGAATGATTTAACCTCCTGCTCTTTAAATGACTTCACTTCCTGAATAAGTTGACTCTTGGTTCACTTCATTCCTACTCCTTTAATGACGTCATTTCCTCACTCTTGAACCTAACCAACTTCCTCCCTCCTGAATTAACTAAACGTCATCACCCTGAATAGCCTTTGCTCCATCCTCGACATCGGGGGCTGCCTGGGAGATCTTTGTTTCTTGTGTGTCCTCCTCGGTACGACCTGTGAGAACTGGAAGAAGTTCAGCTTCTTTTAGTTCTCTGTTGGTACGACTTACACGACCTGCGAGAAGTTCTGCTTCTTTCACGTCTTAATTGGTGCACAAAGGAAGTCCTCTCATTGCAACCCGTCGCACCCCGGTGTGACCTGCGGGGGTGTGGGAAATCCTCCCAGGGCAGCCCTGGTGTGGCCAAGATAGGAAGACCTCCCAGGGCAGCCAGCCCTTCACACCCGATATGACCTGGAGGTGGTGATGGTGGTGGTAGAGGAGGTGAAAGCCCCTCCCGGGGGGACCAGCCCATCACAACACCGTGTCGGATGGTTAAATAACCTCACGCGTTTCTCTGTATGTTTGCTAAGTTATTAAAGGTAATTAGGCCAGGCCAAGGGGTTGCTAGATAGGTATTGTAATTCTATAATAAACTCGTCCCCACCCCCCTGTTGATTGCACTAATTACATCCGAGTGTTTGTGGATGTGTGTTGCCCTTCATGTTGGGAGTGTGAGTGCGTGTTTGCTTGCATTTGTTACGTTTTGTTATTGTTGCTGGTAATTACCTGTTTGTACTGAACAAGCAGGGAGTTCTACACTCGTGAAACCCCATCTGTCCTACGGTTCCTACTGTCATCCTGTTTTTTAGACTTCTGCATGTTGTTACCATTTCTTTGATGCCAAATGTGTCTACGATAGTCTGTTCGTGTGTAATCAACTATTTATAGTTACCTCTTTGTACTGCACGGGGAGGAAGTTATGCACTCCTGAGGCCTCGTCTCTTCGATCATCTTTACCATCATACAACTTGATAAACTTCTGTATGCTTTCCTCATTTGGTACTTCTTATTTCAGTTTATTCCATCAATCCACCACTCACTATAAAAGTACTTTATATCCCTTCGAAGAAGTTCTCTCTTAAATTCCGCGTAATGGTCTCTGTCTGCTGTATCCCAGATCCTTCGAATCGATTACAGTCTGTATCAAGCTGAATAAAAACTTAAAGGCTGTGATCAGGTCGCCTCTTACTCTTCTGTCTTCTATAGTGGGCAGATTTAATGTTTCTAACCTTTCCATGTAACTCATCTCTCTTAATTCCGGGATCATCTTTGTTACCCTCCTCCAAACCTCCTGTTTGAGCTTCTTTAAGTGAAGTGATCAAACCTGAGAAGCGTAGTCTAGTTTGGCCTTATGTAGGACGTGAACTGCTTGTTTAAGACTTCATTATTCATATTTGTAGATGTTATTCTTAAACAGTCTTTCTCCTTTACGTTCTCCTAATGTGAGAATCTTGCATCAAGTTAGGAACGATGTCATCTTTGGTCTGTCTCGTAAACAGTGTCGACGATTACGTCTCTTACAAATTGTGTCTCATCTCTTTTTTCGTTTTTATATCATTGACCACATAATCCAATTTAGGTATCACATGATTAATTTATCCAAGTGATGTATCATATATGATAATTTAAGATCTAGTAAAGATAGTGTATCAGCCCCTCTCATCTTAGTGTATTTATTGACATACTGGTATAGAAAATCTTCCTGTATACACTTTAGAAATTTGTGTATTCATAGCTCTTTGTCACTAGGGGAATCCAAGCTCACCTTAGCTTATCTCTTTATACAAAAGAATACAAAGAAATTAAAACAGCAACAAATCAGTGTAGGTTCTTTCGAAACAGTTTGTGATAATGGAAGATATCAGAGACTCACAGATTAATATGGTAAAAGTTAAAAGGCCTGCAGATGATTCAGAGAATATACTGCAAGTTGTCGTTGTTACTACAGAGGTGTAAATAAAGTATGTGGTGGACTTGAAGCAAAATGCTTATCAAGTCTGTTCTTAAACGTATCTATAGTACTGCTTTCAACCACTCTATATGGCAAATCGTTCCCTATGTTAACAATCTTATTATAGAAAAAGCACTTCGCCTAATTCCTAGTAAAACGTTTTCCGACGAGTTTGATCCATTCCCAAGGGTGAGATCAAACGAATCAAGTCTTAAGTAATATGCTTGATCAAGATTACTAAGGCCTTTGATAGTTTTGAATACTTGTATTAGATCATGTTTTCTATGCTAAATAGATTCAAATTGTTTAATCTGCTTCGTAAGATTTGTTTTTCTGTCTGGGAATCATCTTGGTAGCTCAACACTCTGCTCTATCCATTCTGTCTCAGTCTTTTCTTAGGTAGGATGACCAAAACTGAACACAATAATCAAGACGTGGATGAAACAATGAAGAGTAAAAAGTAGAAATGATTTCCCTGGACTTAAGTTCGCTCCTTCCACTGCTTCTGTGCACTGCTTACTTGGTAGTAGTTCACTAGAGATTATTACGTCAAAGTGTTTTTCCTCATTTACCTTTCCAGCTCAGCAGAATTCATAGTTTTCGTTTCTACCACTGAAAGCCACCACTTATCATTCCTCAACCTCTTTTGAGAAGTGCATGATTTCCTGCTTCATGCATCATCCTGTTTGTTCCTTTGTCATTGTCATCCAATATTTGTTCTGGCTCGTTGAAGATCTTTGGAGGATTTTACCATACCAACACCATTATGCTCAGCACACTACAGTTACTCGTCTTATTATGTATGGTGTGAATGCGCCACCTTCCAGTATTTCTAGACTACATATTTTTGGTCATGTACAAACTCGTTTGTTTTCCTCCCACTTTGAGTGACGTGAGGAATGTGGGATGTGTAGAATGACGGCAAAGGTGTGGCGGTGGAGGATGGTCGTGCGTAGGGGGGAGGATGGGGGAAGGCAATCCACGGAGGTCAGCAGGTGAGGATGGAGGTGCCAGTAATCCTGGCCAAGACGGAAGTTGGTGTTGGTCCAAGCGCCGTCATCCGCTTACCTCGGTCCCGTACAACACCCATCGCCGCCTCCGTAGCTCCAGGGATTACTGCCTCGCCAGGCTCCAACCTTCCCTCTACAGTCTCCTCCTCTCCCTCCCTTGTAGGGCGTACGTGCGCTTCGCTCCTGTATCTACAGGAATTCTGTCGTTCTCAGACGCTCCTGTATCTACAGGAATTCTGTCGTTCTCAGATTCAGCATTTGCACGTAATTTGGGCAGTATGATAAATGAACAGGAACAGAAAATAGAAAAAAAAAATTTAACCATGTTTCCTCGTATGTAACATTGTCTCACACCAGGATGAGAAATGATCGCCTGAAGAAGTTAACTGTAACTCGACTTGGCTGTAGCGTTAGTTCATCAGTCACAGGAGCTGAGTTAGCTTCGTCACGTCCTCTCTTGACTGCGTTCTTTTGCACCAACTCGGTCATGAAAACTGTTCAAAAATAGCCTTTTACCCCTTCGTGGAATTTGGTTATTTCCACCCATCTCAGGCATTTGATGAGGTCGAACTCTTGAGACGTCATGAATTGTTTCTGAGGAAGGGTGTCTGACTTGTATCAACTCAGCATAGTTACTGTAGATAGACTCTATCTCTCCCTTGGTAATGATGCTAAACATTTAGTTCTTCTCGTTATTTTCTTGGCAGCCAATCATGATCCTTTATCAGACGGGCAAAGATTCCATAGAGTGCATATAGATAATCTAAAGATCACATTCTAATATATTTTGACAAGGTTAATCATCCTTATCATATCATTATAATATTCATAAGGATAACATCACATCAGCTTGTCAATGTTGCATGCTGATGGTTCCGTACAAGTATGATAGCTCGTAGGTGAACAGGTGGCCGTCTGGGATGAGTGAAGGACTAACTAGTGTGTGACGAGGGATGTGACTGGTCGCCCCGAGTAGTTACAAAGAAATGAACCGGCTGACATCCTTAGTATTCGTCCAGTACCGCCGACGGAAACTTTTCCGAGCGAGATGAATATTCATAGAGGTTGAAGCTTCCCTTCTGCCCTCCTGACACTGGCTTCCTGCAGGAGACGCGGGAGATAAGGCTGAGAAAAATGTCCCTGGAGCAGCACACGCCACACGCTGGGTACGTAGTACCTCCGACTTTCTTGGATCTTTTTGGTCGCCAGCACATCAGCCTTGAGGAGCCTCCGTGCAACAAATATACTGTCCCGAGAAGCTTCACAGTTCTGTACAGATTATCATGTGAATAATCCAAGCTAAGAAAGGAAGGAAAATTACGACATAGTATTCAACACGGCCGACAGCACACTTACCTGTCGCTGTATACTGACAATATACGCTGAGGAAAAGGGATACTGAAGAATAGATATACGAAGATAGATAGACAGACAGACATAATAGATATGAGTCAAACAATATGATCACTATCATCTAAATCAAGATTGATTTTTCTTTTCACAAAAAATTGAGATGCATTATTTCTTTAACGGGACAGAAGCAGCAGCAGCAACACACTCACATGCGTTTGTCCCGAATATGGCCACGTTTACACACACACACACACACACACACACACAGATACGCTTGGCAGGCCGCTTGAAATGTTGTTCAAGAGGTCATTGAAGAAGCTAAAGTGCCAAGGGAGTGGAAGCGTTCAAATGTCGCTAAGACAGAAGATTATAGTTTTCTAATATCTATTGTTGAGTTGACAGTATCGACCTTATTACCATGGCACTGCAATCTGGGGCCTTCAGCCTTCGTATCCCTAATAGGAACACAAGCAATAGCGTGCTTGACATGTAGTAAACAAGATATGGATGATCTTAGATTATAAGAGACTAAAGAAGGTAATTTGGGTGGCACTGATCCTGTTTGAATTGTCTGTTCTTACCAACTAAACATGGTTTGAAGCACACAAACTATACATCGCTACATTACCACCTTTTCAACTCTTCATGCTGAGTACAGATATCCTACCTCCCTTCCTTGATCTTAAAGCTACCACTGACGTGCAATCTTGTATGAACCAGCTGGTATGAATGTAAGGGGGTTGGCTCCTGTGCTGGATCTCTGAAAGACTCAGAAGTGAAATCAAAGAGCTTGAAAATGGCTCTTCGCAGAATGGGAGATGGGGGTGTTGAGAAGGGGGGGGGGAGGGGGGGGGTCTGGCAAGACTCCAAAGTTGATGTGGTACGGGAATGATGAAATTTAATCTACGTAAATGCTTAGTAATGAGTGTTAGACACTGTGAAAAGAGGCCTTGGCAAAAGCGCTTTCTAATAAGTGTGGGAATCTGTGTGTGAGAGGGACATTGAAGTCGACCTTGTGCCTTGTCGCCAGAGTAACAATTAGGAGAATTGTAAAAGGAGACAAACTGGCCGTTGGCAAATCTTAGAATATCATTAAGGTGTATGGATAGGGAAATATTTATAAACTATTCACATCGCATATTAGATAAAAGTAGGATATGCTTCGCATGTTTAGTCACCACACCTAAAGAAGTTACAAAAAACTGATAGAGGAAGTCCAAGGAAGGGCAGCAAAGAGTGTGCCAGGATAAAAGAACTGAGTTGCAGTGAGAAGTTAGACCATGAAAATATCCATTATGGACGGGATGAGTGAAGGGCAGACCTGATCATAGCCTTTAAGGTTTTAAACTGGTCTGAGGATATCAAAAGTGAACAAACAGAACACCGAGAGGCCATAACAAAATAAGCCAAAGAAATTGCTAGAAAAGAAGTAAAGAGAACATTCTTTGATATTTGATTAATGGAATAATCTGAGTAATGAAGTTGTCGAGGGAGCTCCACGAGTGTAGAAATCCCTTCCTTTACTGTACAGTAGGTAATTAGGTAACAAACCACGAATCAGTGCGGGCCGACCCTGGGTCGGGCCCACACGGGTTCGAATCCTGGACTCGTCGGTCGACTCACATCCAGTCCATGTTTCCTTCCTAACCTTAGGGCTAGTCGTTAAATAGGTACCTGGTTTAGGGTGGTGTGTGTATGTGGTGTGTGCATGTGTGTATGTGTGTGTGTTTGTGTGAGTATGTGTGTGTGTGTGTGTGTGTTTGTGTGTGTAGGAGTAAAGACATTGTACATACACATACGGTTAAGAGAGGTGCAACAAGAATGTATGAATCTCACCACGAAATGCACAAATAGTATTCACACACACACACACACACACACACACACACACACACACAGACGCATCCAGATGTCTGATGAATTACTCTCTCAACAAGAACAGACAGCACCGCTTCCGATGTCTCGGTAGTAAGACGAGTACACTGCGAGAGCCCGCGAGGCAGCCAGCGGTAGCTCCTGACCCACAGGATGCTTGGGGGGAGCACCTGGGTCATCAAGCTCCCCAGCCTGCAACCAAGACGGTAATTCCCTCGTCTCGCTCTTCACACGACCCAGGGGTTTTAAATATCCAGGACATGCGCCAACAACTCTCCTTGCGTAATTATCTTGACAAGTACAAAAAACACGACAGTAGAAGGTGTCACCGACGAACAAAGACGTTGTGGGTATGAGAGGCCAAGGTTGCCGACGCCCCCTCACACGCTCGCCGGCAGCCGGGAGGGGCGCCGGGGGCGCCGCACCTCTACAGAATCTCATTACGTTGGTATGACATTCGAAATATATGTTCCTTAAGCACATACGGTCGCACCAGCTACGGCCGTCACTCAGAGGAACATTAGCGTGGCGTCTAGATCATCTGAAAAAGGCAAACCAACAACCCTTAATGGAAGTATACACAATCGCATGTTTGGCAGAATTAATATTTATCAGGCGTTTCCTGCCTCGTACGTGTTGCTGTCGGAGTTATGGGATGAGTGACGTGTCAGCTGGGGAGCAGGGAGTGTGCCTACCGGTGATACACAAGGTGAGCTTGACTCATTACTGACACCCCTGCACCTCCAGTCACACAGTCATCTTGCAACTCTAGTTGATTTATTAAATGAAAATGGTTTATCTCCTTACACCTCTCAGGCGTAGTCACCTACAATCCATCCAAGTACGGAAAAGAACTGTGAAGCCGAGTGTCTGAAAATGGCAGGTATTTCTGTGAATGAAATTACTCGCAACCATAGCCTCTGGGGAAAAAGTTATAATCATTTGAAGGTTAGCGTGGGTGTCGCTGGAAGAGGAAACTGCTGCATTTCAGGAAACATATGTGCCCCCAAGGGCTTTCGTAATTATTGACTTTAATTGTCCACTTACTGTGATAAAAATCTTATGAACTTGTGACATTAACAATTGCTTGTTTCCTCTTTCATAGCCAACACAATACGTGGGTGTGTGTGTGTGTTGACGATCAATCCACTAATAATAATGTATATGGCTAATCATGATAATCTTCAGGTGGTGGGAAGACAGGCAACAACATTCCGCTGCCAGACGTACGAACAAAGTGGTCTGTCTATCTAGAAGTCGCAATCCGTTTACGGTATACTTCTTTTTTCAGCTTGTCACAGAGAAGATCATAAATCTCAGCTGCCATTCATAAGTCATGGGGAAGTATTTGTCCTCCGTAAACTCGCCATCGCACTGCTGTGTGTCAGCTGCCGTGCACATTCTCACTACTTGCCTTTAACAGCTGATTAATGGACTATGGGAATTAGGTCCTGGGACTTCTGGCACAAAACGTACATGGTCACGTATCCCAGAGATTCGTTTGCCGGTTGCTTACATGACGTAAAAGATTAAAACATGATGGTTTGAGAGATATCAGAAAACGGTCGAGTTCAAAAGGTGGTAAGTGATCCACACACACATAAGGACTAGTTTATGGAAAGTATGGTAATTGGAGGGTGGATAACGTATGTCCTCCGAATGTGGCCATTTACTCTCAGTCTCACAAATCAAGTGCAAGCTGCAGTTTCGCACCCTCGACCCACGAAGCATCTCTCTTCTTCACAGCAACAGTTAGAAACTGATGACCTGAAAATCCAAACGAAGACTACTTTTTCGTCTTTCATCAGGTTGTTTGGCCGGTTGCATATCTGGGCCTCAGGCTCATCGGTTACCATGCTCATTAAGGGTGTCAGTGTCAAGTATTGTAATAACCACCAGTTCACAAAACCTGAATGCTTTTTTCAGGTACTCTAAATAATCCGAAGACTATATACATGCTCTCACTGCATACAAGGTTCTGATTAATATCAGTCTCCATTTTTCCATAATGTTTCTAAAGCAGTAAGTGTACGATGTCAACATCACCTCACATTCAAAGCTCTGACGTTGGAAAACATCTAATGTTTTTTTCTTATCTTTTTTCGTACTTGATGTGAATACTATTCCTGCCAAAATAAATGCCTCCCACTATCCCCATAAAAAGCCTCGGAAGAACCCAGTGGTCTGTGGCTGTTTGACTTCCTTTGTAAGTCGGTTCCACCCACTGGCTACTTCATCATAAGGCTACAATCTGAGGCTCACTTAGTGAAACTGACCGAAGGAGGTGAAGCAGCTGAGTCTCACCCAAACTCAAACTTGCATCATACCTCATTCATGTGTAAACAATCGGTGATCTCTCGTTCCACGTCTTTAGTGTACAGTGATCATGCGTTTGAATCCCGTGAGTCTGTATTGCGTTCCAAGAATGGAAAACAAAAAGTTGAACAGAAAACTTGGCGCAAGTTGCCCGGTGATATGACTGAAAAACGTGTGCAATGTTTGAACAATACCGAGAGTTACATTACCATTGGTAATTAGGGCTAATGTCACAGTCGTTGTAGATTACCATCATTAGTGCAGTAATGGGATTATTATACGGCATTAACAATAGATTATTCCCTGATTACTCCAAAGGGTAATTAATCTGTTACGTTCATGGCTTTGTGACGGCGTTCTCTGCTCTCCATTTGACAGTGAGCGGTAACCAAGCGTATCTTGTTGCCAATGTTGACACATTTTGCGACTTAACCGCCAGATAATCTTCCATATCCGAACTTCCTGAACGTACTGAAACGAATTTTTTTTTTTTGCTCGTTATACCTCGCATTCCAGTGATGGGTCAAAGAACTTTAGGTAGTGTTGTTGTAAAGCTCCTTACAGTGACCATAACAGTGACGGGTGGCAAAGAACTTTAGGCAGTGTTGTTCTTGAGGTCCTTACAGTGACCATAACAGTGACGGGTGGCAAAGAACATTAGGCAGTGTCGTTCTTGAGGTCCTTACAGTGACCATAACAGTGACGGGTGGCAAAGAGAACAGCCACTCCGAAAAAACTCATTTAGAGGTGAGACTCGCACATTCTGACCTGACACCAGCTTGAGTCTCCTCTGACTTCATGCTCAAGGGGATCTTGCCAAAACCGTAAATGTCAAGGTATGAGGATGTGTGGAGCTAACGTTCTGAACTTTATCATAAGATTCACGTAGAAATCCCAGAGGACAGGGATACTAGGAAATGCAGCTAATTGAATATATCAGAATTATGTTGAAATAAAAATGCTTTCACAGTTTGATGTAACTGTTAGGTGAGTATACCGTCGATACATCTCCTGGATGAGCTAAGGCAATGTAAACCGAAATCCATTTATGAAATTCACCTCAAATTCCTCTTTACTGACTCTGTTCAAATCATCGTTGCTAACAGATGAGGTCAGGTGGAGTGTGCATAACCCCATCCCTCTGCAGACATCTTGTATTTAGGGATGAAAATAACTATGAAAACAGACTGTAATTACTGACAGGACTCACGTCAACATTAATAGGGATGTTTTGCACAGACAGACTCGCAACCAAACAGCAGATACATTTCCTGCACCCAACATATTGCTCTGGCGAATGAGTAATGGTGTGGAGAAATGATTAGCTAGCGGCTGGAGAATTCAGGATATGGGATTCAGAGAACGGAGTCATTAATCGTTTTATAATCGTGTAATGGGTTTATGAGTGCAATATAACTTGCGGTATAATGACAGAGTGTGGTGTGGAGGGCTTGGCCCCCCAGGAAGTACTGAGACCACCCTGCTTATTTCTCCTCTTGTTTATCGGCTTGTAAATCCCCTCGTTACATAGAGCAGCGGAGCTGGTGGCGAGAAACTGGTTCCTCACTTGAGAATCATGACGAATATGAAGAATGATCATATCCGCCGAGCAGTACATCACTCCTTCTGCGTCTGACGAGCAGTACATCACTCCTTCTGCGTCTGACGAGCAGTACATCACTCCTGCTACGTCCGCCAAGCAGTACGTCACTCCTGCTACGTCCGCCGAGCAGTATATCACTCCTGCTACGTCCGACAAGCAGTATATCACTTCTGCTACGTCCGCCGAGCAGTATGTCACTCATGCTATGTCCGCCGAGCAGTACGTCACTCCTGCTATGTCCGCTAAGCAGTATATCACTCCTGCTATGTCTGCCAAGCAGTATATCACTCCTGCTATGTCTGCCAAGCAGTATATCACTCCTGCTATGTCTGCCGAGCACTACACCATTCCTGCTACGTTCGTCGAACACTGAGTTCGTCGCTCCTTTTATGTCCACCGAGCAGCATATCGCTCCTGCTATGTCTGCTGAGCACTGCATCACTCCTCCTGCTCTGCGATCATCATGAAGCAGTCATCTGTGTGCCGGACAGGTATTTGGTGTCTCGTTGCGTATCATGTCTTGAAATACCTCTGAGATGCGGTGCACAAGACTGTCTGGGAGATCGCCCCAGTGAGGCTGATGTATTCTGATTATAATTCTCCATGACTCACAGACCAGAGAACTTACCTTGGAGGCCAGATTCTGGATTCAGTTTAAAAACCTTCAGATATGTTTTAACAACTGTGTAGAGATGGAGAGTTGGTTATCATAAAAAGGCAGTTTACTTTAATTTTCTACTTAATGGGAGTGTAACGAGGTAATATGTCATTTTCAGGTAGTCTCATTTCATATTTGTATATATCAACACACACACCCACACACACACCTACACACACACACACACACACACACACACACACACACACACACACACATGTAAATTATGATAACAACGAAGGAAAGAGAAGACAAAAGAGGAAGATTGCTTTTCTTTAGGGATAACATTAAGTTTTAGGAATGGTCCTTTCACACAGCACATAATGGTAAGAGTAATTGGGAGTAATAATGAGCAAATGTTGTTGATAACAGTCTAAATCTTCCAAAGAGGAATTGAATTTGATAACCCGAAACAAATCTTAATGACAATGAATAATGGTAAGAGTAATGGGGAGTAATAATGAGCAAATGTTGTTGATAACAGTCTAAATCCTCCAAAGAGGAATTGAATTTGATAACCCGAAACAAATCTTAATGACAATGAAGGAACAGTCAGGATGGTGCAGGAAGCAGCGAAACACACACCTCAGAGACGGTAAAGTTCTTATA
>JAUUDZ010417685.1:0-14578 GCA_032361705.1 Panulirus versicolor | reverse complement strand
AGAGAATTTGACAGTACCAGCTCACAAGAGGAGTAGACTCATGGGCCCTGGTGGGATGAATATTCGACGAATACAGTCAGAGACTGGAGTTCAGGTAAAGATTCAAATGCACACATCATCCCACACATCATCCCACTGGTGGCCTGTTTATAGAGTAGTTATCATTAATCCTAAATCCACTGTTGCAGCACCACATTTGCCACTGTGAGTATCATGAACATGTTAGACCTTATCAGGGGACATCTTCTCTCTATATTCATTCATTCCCTTTTCCTATAAGTTTGTAAAGCATAAAGATCACAATAGTTGCATTAGTCTCATAATTGTTGATTAGATTATATTGTATATCCACTTCACAATTATTTTGATGCATAGAAACATCTTACATGTGGTAGACCAAATGTGTTGGGTTTTTTTAAAAAGCCTAATTAGATTTTCAAAGATCACATCATTATTCTTTACTTCGGCAACTCCTCCTTAGACCATGTGTTAGTCACTTGTTGCAGCCTTACTTATTATTCATGATGCTGTTTCTCCATCATTAGAAATTCTTACATTTAACGAAAGCATTATAGTATATTTCTGAGACATTGTTTTGTAATCCATCACTGAATGAGGCTTATTTCACTTTTGAAATTTTTAAGTGTATGAATTCTAGATCTCTTAAAGTTTTCATTATTATTCAGCTGACTTGGCAAGACAGTGATGTACTATCGATCTTTGCACCAAATCAAGCAGCCATGGAAGAAGCTAAGGAGACCCTAACTGAAATGCTCAGTGATCATGAGCCTACCCTGGAGTTTGGTGGCATATACACTGCTACAATAATTGAACTAAGACCCCAGGGTGTTATGATTACACTGTATGATAACATGCCACCAGTTTTGCTCCATAACTCGCAGCTAGACACACGAAAAGTAAGTTTGTGTTTATTTATACTCAGTAAAGAGATCACATCAGTAGAAAAGGATATCAGACTGGATCTGTTTTCATTATGAAAGAAAATGAAAGGTAGTGGACAGGATGCATGGTTAATGAAAGGACTAGATGAAGGTATGTGTGACAAGATTATATTAATATGTTGGTGGATTTTTAACCTACAGCTGTTAAAGATTTGATCTGTGAATGAAAAACCTATGAGAATAGATGCCAAGAATTAAATTCTCATACGGGATTTCCAGAGGTTGAGAAACACAAAGGTGACTGAAATATGCATTAACAAAGCCACACATTTGTGTGTAAGTGAATTGGCAAAGTAGTGTACAAAGTCCTGAATGGAAATATTAAAAAGGTGATGAAGATAAATAAATGTAAAGCAAAAAGGATATCAAGAGAAAATGAATGAGAAATTCAAAAATAATGAGCTATTTTAGAGACAAGTAAACAGATATAGAGAGGTGTGTGCAAGGAATGAGAAAAATGCCCATGACAAAATATGAAGTTCATATTTCATGTGAACACATTGAGGAACTTCATCTGCAATGTTGGTGAAAGAAGAAGGTTATTGGTAGTTTATGATAAGGGATTAGATGCAAGGGAAAGGAAGATACTGCAAGAGGTGAAATGACATCTGTAGTAATGATTGAAAGACTAGATAAGCTAGGTATATAGGGAAAGTTAGCTAGAAGGTGAAGAATGGAAGTGAAATTACTGTAGATTGGATCATCTTTACGGAAGTGTTAAAAGTTGATTGTGTATTAAATGAGAGGGCAAAGGCAGTAATTATTCCACAAATTAAAGGTAAAGGGAGCTAAAACACGTGTAAGAATTACAGAAGAATAATTAAGCATACTAAGTATTTGGTAGGATAATGACTGATTATTCCAAAAGGATTAGTGAAACCATTGTTAATAGAAAAGCATGTTACAATTGGAGAAGTGAAGAGTGTTTGCACACCATATTTGTAAAGTTAGATAATGGAGAAAGTTCCCTAGAAAAAGAGTGTGTACAGTGTGTATAATACAAATGCAACACAAGTTAAATGGCCTCAGAACACTAACTGGTACCAGATCTGGACAAGTGAGAGTATTTCCCGGCATTGTCTAAAAAACAATTCTTCCAGTCCACTATAAGCTACACCTCACTTGCTTGGTCATCTACTCTCAAAAGCAAGTAGCATATAATAAAGCTGTAAACCATGCAAAATAGTGCATTCTAAACAATTATGGGCTACCTAGAAAACCCAGACACAATGAAACAAAGGTCCTCTTATTACAGTTGTATCCCAACATACTCTATAAACAATTCTTTGTAGCAGCACAAGACCTCTTTACATCCAATATTTAACTAACCATCAACTCCAGTCGGAAATTAAATGCTTATCCCAGACTTGCACATCAACAGCCTTTACTAGCACAGCCCTCTAACCCCAACAAACATAACAGTGACAGAAATGTGCACTGAAATGACCTGACAAGCATTACATAACTGCCCCCCTAACTTGGTCTTAATAGCAACCCTCCAAACATATAACTAAGTGAAACCACACTATCCAGGTACGTGAATCACTTTTTCCAGTCTATGCTCCAGTCTTCACCCGTCACAATATTATGAACATCAATTCAACATATCTTGGAACCCCCTTCATACCCACAATGCAACTCCTCCAGTGAAGACAATGAATACTTATTACACTATACTGTTTGAATAGTGGTCCTGGCCAGTGAATATGGCTGGCGTTCTGAACATTTCAGGATTCCTAAGAATATAGAAGGATCTTGTGGCATTAAGTAAGGTAGTATGAACTAATGTTGCAAGAGAAAGTGTAAATGAAGGTTATAAAAGTGTCCCATGAATGTAACGATCTTCTTGTAAGACTGTGCTCAAAGGGCAATTACATGTTTATGCAAGAGACAGTGTTTATATTTCTAAATTTGTTAACAGGTACATCATCCTAGTGCACTTGGCCTTGATGTTGGTCAAGAATTAAAAGTCAAGTATTTTGGACGTGACCCTGCTTCAGGTCAGATGAGACTTTCAAGACGTGCTCTACAAGCTTCCACTGCTACTATTAAAAATCTTCATAAAACAGAACCCGTATGATACATAGTTGTATAAATAAATATTTGTAAATATTTTCACATTTTTACTGAAACAAAGTACACTGATAAATCCTCTTCACTCAATGGTGCAAAACACACTAAAATACATATACAAATAGGCTTAGGCTTAGTAAAATTTTGAAAAAGAAAAAGTTCACTGGAGCACATGATATTTAAACACTAGACAGATTCCAAATTCGTCTACTGAAATCATCATTCTGTATCTAAAATGGAATCTTATCCTAGAATATGGGGAATGTGTTATTATACTGTTGCTATACTTCATCCTCATTTTTAATGCATTTATAAACAAGACTTCCAGTCTCCCTCCAACACACACACACTCCTACCCATCTCAGTCCCTCTCTATGACATGCAGAAGATACATGGGTAGTATTCTTTGTCTCCTATCCACATGTGACAGTTTCAAGGCCCCAGTGATGTTCATGAATGATGCAGAAGAGGGAAATGTTTTCTGGTTGCCATGGGGTCTTTAGAAAAAAAAATAGTAATTATAGAGATCATTCTGTCATAAAAGGCAAATGAACACTTGTTAGCTCAAGGTTTTAGAACATGAAACAGTTTTGATTTTACTTTTTGAACCCAATTCTTTTGCACGTAATGCTGATGCTTCCACTGCTGATATAAAAGCATTCCTGAAAAAAAAAAATACTATTTTTACACATAAATTTGTAATGTATATGTATATGTCTGTGTGTGTATATATATGTATACGATGAGATGTATAGGTATGTATATGTGCATGTGTGGACATGTATGTATATACATGTGTATGTGAGTGGGTTGGGCCATTCTTTCGTCTGTTTCCTTGCGCTAACGCAGGAGACAGTGACAAAGTATAATAATAATAATAAAAAATTTGTAATATATGTTAAGCACACTGTACTTCTTGCTGGTTTTTCAGACACACTTGATGGCAAACTAAACCAAACCCTGATCATGCTTTTATGGGACATGCAAGTATAGGCAAGGACTGATAACAGCTAATGTAATAAACACCTTTGATAAGGAGCCCTTAATTAAAAATAGCAACATTTCAATCTCACGAGCTTTGTTCACCCACTAACAGACATTAGAACACCAGGTCATATACTCGGATATAGTTGGGTAAGAGGGGAGGGGATGATTGGTGCACGGTGGACACAGGTGAGGTCAGTGGTTTGGGAAAGGTGGGTGGAGGTATGTGGTGGTGAGTGCAGGTGTGAGAGATCATTGACACTCGACAATGGGTTTATAACAGTAGGAACTATGCTAAAATACCAGTTTTGCCCAATCATCTGTGCATTGTATAAATTATGCTTCTAAACACTTTTTCCAATCTCTAACTGATTCTTTGACAACCTAGCATTCTTCCAGTCCACAGGATGGCCAAACTGGTTCCAGTGAACTATACTTGGTGCTCATATTGCTTGTTCACTTGCATCTCTGTGTTCAAGTACTCATACATTTTTGTTCATAAGCCATGCATAGCTGTGTTCATGTATTATTGTATGTACATTCCAACATCTCAACTACATAACTGTTGTTGAGACAGCCATAAGAGAATATGATTCATGTGCTATTGTATGTACGTCCCAACATCTCAACTACATAAATTTTGTTGTGACAGCCATAAGATAATATGATTGTCTTCATCACTGCATTTGACTTGATTCGTGTGTTTTTTTAGCAGGCTACCTCCATGATTATTCTCTGAAGGAATGTGCAGACATACATGCTATTCAAAATAATGTGTGGCAGGTCATTAGAGGAAGGCAAAATGCCATAGGTGTGAAAGAAGGAAATGTCATGCCTATATTTAGGAAAGATATAACATTAGTTGAACTGAACTACAGACCATTCTCTCAAACCAAGTGTTGTCTGTAAAACAAAAGCAATTTAGACAACTACTTGCAAAAGAGAAACTACCAACCTAAGTGGAAAACATTACAGATTCAAGGAAAGGAGGTCATGCATTACAGTCTACTAGACTTCAAAATCATAGTAAGCTCTATCTCAGATCAAACATATGAATGGGTAAATGGTGTATTCCTAAACTGTCAGAAACCTTCTGGCAGTAATAATGGGGTATACTCAATTGGATAGATTACATTAGTTTAGGAAGCAGAGAACATGGGTTAGAGAAGCAGCCTTGAAATGGGCTAGGATCACCAGGGCTTGGTCATAGTAAATGACTTGCCCAAGGGACTGGGTTCTTATCCTAATACTGTTTGTGGATGATGACAAGTTCATGCATGAGTGAAATGAAAATTGATGATGACTGCCTCAGCCTATGTGGAAATCTGCACAAGCTTCAAGGTTGGACAGATAAATGGTTAATTAAATTTAATCAAAATAAGAAGTAAAGTGGCTGAATTAAGTGAGATACTCTGCTGAAACTGAAGATCGAGTTTGGAAGAGCGTGTGAAAGGAAGAAGCTGAGAGTAGATGTGAATAAAAGCAAAGTTCTTAGATTTAGTAAGGCATATGAACAGGTCATTTGAGGTGTGAGTCTGAAAGGAGAAAATTTTGAAGAAAAGTGTTCTAGATATCTATGGATGGACATGGCAGTGAAACTTGGAAGCATAAGTGACTCATACAGTGACTGAGGGAGCAAATGTTCATGAAGCACAGAGGAATGTGTAGAAAGAGAGGTCATTAGCTGGGTAGACAAAAATGCGCATGTCTGAAGGATGCAAGGCATGGGCTATGAGGATGTGCAGAGGAGGGTGGATATGTTAAAAATGAAATGTCTGAGAACAATGTGTGGTGCAAGGTGGAATGATCGAGTAGGTGATAAAAAGGTAAGAGAGAGGTGTGGTAATAAAAGAGTGGTTGAGATAGCTGGAGAAAATGATAGGGGAGAGGTTGACAAAGAGAATATATATGCTAGATGTGGAGGGAACAAAGAGAAGGGAAGACTAAATAACCACAATGGCATCACACAACCCTGGCACATTCCCAAAATCATTTATTTTAAACATCCAGTTACTCATACCACTACTTACACATGTACAATTTCAGTTGTAAAAAGTTCATAACAATACTCAAAAATTTTCCATGCAGACCACATAGAGCCAAAACCCCAGGGTGATTTTGTTTATCATATTCCCTATCTAAATCCAGAAATTACTTTATAATCACAAATGTTCTGTTAATCAATAAAGACTTAGTATCATCAAAAGAGCATTAAAGGAAAAACAAATTTAACTGACCTCAAGCCATTGCTTTCCAAAGTATGCATAGCTGCAATTGTAGTACCTCCTGGTGAGCAGACTTCATCTTTTAATTGACCTGGATGTTTTCCTGTGTCTAGAACCATAGCTGCTGCTCCTTTAACCTGAAATTAAAAGAAATAAATATTTTAAAAATAAAGAAATTCCCACAGTCATTTTTACTATATTAAAACACTCAAAATTACTTCACATCCCATAAATCAAGATGTATTCTATATTCATAGGATAGTGATACTTTACCAAATTAATGATGCTAAAGCCTAAAGAGCACTTTCAGCCATCTCATTATTCATGACGAAGTTTTTATTTTTCTTAATTCTGAAAAAGCCTGCTTACCCTGGTGATGACAGTTTGAGAGATACAAAAAGTACTTATTATGTTATTGGGGGAAATTTTCATGAAATGAGATTCAAGTTTACCAAACATGAAGTCTATTCATACTTATAGGAAGATGAGTCATTACTCTCCTTGTTATCTGTTTTTATGGAATATTTCATCTCATCACTTTGACCTATCAATAATGCAAAGGCTAGGAGTTTTCCTGGACAAAGGCCATTTAGCATGCTATACTCTTAAGTATGTACTTGCCTTAAGAGCTTATAAGGATATTCGTTTTTTCCTTAATATCATACTTATACTAAACACAACCTAATTTCTGGATTTAAGTTTCATGAACTCAATATCCCTCAAGTTTTTGTTGAACACAATAATTAGACTAACAAATGCAATGAATGACAACCTGATTTACTGAACTGAATTTGGAAGAGGAGAAATCGACAGTGCAAGGAAATATCATACTCAAATGGAACACTATTTGAGGAGGGAATGGCTGATAAAGCAAGAATTTGAGGAACTAATGAGATGAATGTAAAATTACTGCACTGCATCTGAGAGTGGTGTATGGATAAAGGGAGATAACAAAGATGCAGGGGAGGAAATCATCAGGGAAAATGCACCTGATATTGTCTGAGCTATGAAAATAAAGCTTACTAAAGAAATGCGATCCCACCTTTACTGTCCAGGTGGGTTACATGACAGCAAGGAAGGAAAGAGGAGACAAAGGAGGTGGACTGGCCCTCTTAATGAGAGATAACCTGAAGTTCAAGATAGTGTAGTTGATGGTCCATTCAAGCAATACATTATGTGAAGGGTAACTGTGGGAAGGAAATGCATAATGGTTATGATATAGCATAAACCTCCAACGATCCAGGAAAACATACAATCCATCAGTAAATCATGTCCTACTTAGAGAAGCTTAGTTACTAATAATGAAGGATTTCAATTATAAAGACAGGATGGGAGAATTTGGATTCTCACGGTGACAGGGAATCTTGGAGATGCAAGTTTCAAAATATTTCCTATACCAGCATTTTGGAAAACACACTAGGATGAGAAAGATTAATAAGCCATCAATACTAAATCTTATCTTCACATACTCAACAAAGATATTGAGAATGTCATATGATATAAACAAAACAGAATATGTGACCATGCAGTGCTATTGTTTAACTATGTGTAAATGAGAAAGTTACTATAGCTGAGATGAAAAAAGGATGAAAGGGAGATATAATTGTGGAAACTATAAAAAACTTTAATTAACAATTTCTATTGTAGCACGAATTGGGAAATGGAGTTCAATAGCAAGAAACCTTAGTCTTATGAGAAAAGTTTGTGAAATCTAAATGGAGGGATAGGAACATGGGTATGTCTAGAAGTAATTTGTTAGTAAAAGAGCAGATATTCAAGCTTAATGATTCAGAGGAAATGATATGTAAAGGATAATGTAAGGATATGTGAACACACTCCAGCCCCATCTCCAATGAGATGGAATAGAGGTTTGGGGAAGATATCTTAAAGTATAACAGAGTACCAAACAGTCTTGACCTGTAAAAGACTCGTCTTTCTGACGAAATTTCACAATGTGTATCTCTATTTAATACCAAAATCCTTGCTGTTTATTTCACACTTTATTTCTCTTCCCTTACAAGCAGGTGCTAAAACAACATTAAATAACCCATACCTTATTTGTTCAAACTTCTCTGTTATAGGAAAGGTGTATTGTTAAAAAAATTTCAAGACCTACCATTTGAGCTGCCAGGGTCTGTGCTAGATGTCTTGGAAGGCCCATCTTTACTCCACCATCTGCAAGGGCTTCTATCGTAGCATATATCTGGAAACAAATTATACTTGATCACTGAACACTCTACTTAAAAGGCTTGTGTGAAGAGATACGAGGAGAGTGAGAGTTGAACAGAAAAAGGTAACCTTAGGTATATTAAGCTTGGGGGTAAGTAAGGAATGTGAGGTGTTTAAGGAAGCAAGCTGAAGAGAAGTGTGTAGCACATGAAAGGTGGGAGATGGGCATGTGAGAAAGCATAGAGAGTAGTGGGATGACAAAGTTCAGTTGCAAGTGAAAGAGAAACGAGAGGTGAATGGGAATTACTTGCAGGAAAGAAATGCATGTGATTGGAAGATGTAGATGAAAAAGTGGCAGGAGGATAAGAGGAAGGTGCAGGGGCTGAAAAAAGGGCAAATTACAAGTTTGGATGAGCCATTCTTAGCAAGCTTTAGAAAGGATGAGTGAGGAATGGATGACTATAAAAGGTTATACATGTCAGAAGAGGAAGAAACAAGAAAAAGGCAGAAAACATGGAGGAGGTGAAAGAATGAAATGAAAGATGCTCTAATGGCTCGGGACCTAAACAAGCACAAAGGTGCGAGGGATGCAAGGGGCAGAGCATATTGCAGTGATGTGGTTTACAGGGGATGACTTGCTGTTAATGAGAAAACAGGGCATGTGAAGCGGTCAGAGGGAACCACAGAGAGGTCTGTGATATCTGATTGCGGATAGGGGACTCTGATTTCGATGCATTGCATATGACAGTTAGAGAGTGGATGTAAACAAGGCCATTTCTTTGTCTATTCCTGGCACTACCCCACTGATGCAGGATATGGTAAATATGAATGGAAGAAAAAGAAAATATTTTGGACGGAGTTTAACAGTGAGAAAAACAAGTAAACAAATGGGATCATTGGAGGAAGTAAATGGGGAAAGGTAACAGGCAAAGATACGGTGAAGAGGAGATGGAGTTTTACTACTTATGTGAAGGGTCTTGAAGCAAAAGGCAGGTTTAAAGTATGCTGGGGGCAGCAGTGGATTTTGAGGTACGCTGAGAAGTGACTGTATTGTTGTTTTAGATGACACAGCTCTCATGGCAGACTCAAAAGAGAAACTCCACAAGGTGATGGATCAATCTGCGAGTGTGTGTGAAAGGATGAAGCTATGAATTAATGTAAAAGGTAAAACTGTGTAGCAGGAGGGTGAGACAAGCCAGTTTTGAGTGTGAATTCAAATTGGGAAACGTATATTCATGTAGGAAATGGCAAACACATGACAGAAGAAAGAGTGAATAACTTGCAAGTTATATTTCAAATTCGTGGCACAGAGTCAGAAATGCAAATGCCTATATTATTCATGCTTGGATTATCTCATGCACTACTCACATAAGCTGGTCCAGATCCCGCCAATCCACAAGCAGCATCCATTTGGCATTCAGGAATCTCGGCACACATCCCTACAGCACTAAGCATTGAATTTATGACTGCTCCATCAGCTGAAGAGGTGTAAGTGCCAAGGGTGTACACTGTAAGAGATTTAATATCTACTAAAAATACTGTACTAATACAAAATATTTCACCATCAATTTTCACTGTCATTTCATATGAAAGATATTACACATACTTTCATAAGCTGCTTTGATTGAAAATAAAATCAATTGTGGTTAATCTATTTACTGATGAGTCAATCTCTTCTCCAAACTAAAATGACCAATAACAATCTTACATGATAGCAGGGAATACTTACAACAGCATCCTTGTCCAACCATACATGGGGTGTTAGGCACAGTTCGAATTACACGAGGCTGATCTACCAAGGGACTCAACATCTGATCAAAAGAGTGACAAACATTTTTACATAAATGATAATTTCAAGTTGAAAAAAAACTTATTGCATTGCTTTGGAATAATAATAACAGTAACAATCTTATATCACAATACATTATTATTAATTCACACATCTGGCATGATGAAAATTTTGTAATATAAATTCAGTATTCCACATTAACACCATTCATCTTTGAAAGAAAAGAGCTCCTTAACTACCCTGGTGTTTTTTCTATTGCAACAGTATCATTTTCTTATCATCTTTCCCTCCATGTCATCAGCATAATCAATATTTTCTAAACCTATCTGACTTGAGATAGGAAAAACATGCTGACTGGTTTCCAGTGAAGAGGGTATGTGTAAAGAATGTGTGGTGTGACTATGGATGTTTAATCGCTTTATGAAGAGAATAGTAAGGGAGATAAATGTGACAGTCTCAAAGAAATGGGTGTGTTTACAGTATGCTGGGTGTGGGGAAGCATAACAATAACAAAGATAATTCTTCTTTAAATAAATCATAAATTTACCACTTTAGTGAGGTAACATCGAAGACCGAGCCTTCAATGAAACCTTCACTTGACTCATTTCCTAGTTTTAGAAACTGATTGTGAAGAATGAGATATTTTCAGCCCTTCTGTTTCCCAATTATGAAGAGAAAACTGATTTCCAAATTACTGCAGAATCCTTAAATAACATGCATCAACATACCTCTTCCAAAGCTTTTACATCAAATCCCGTAACGATGGAAACAAAGAGTGGACTGTGGCCTCTCTCCGGTGGGTTCAAATCACCTATCATTTCCATCAGAAGGTGAGGCTTCACACACAGGAAAATCACATCACTCTGTTTCACAACTTCATCTGTAAAGAGTAACACAACACAAAAATATCATATACTCTAATCCGTATAAATCAGCTAAAATCTTGTGAATAATTGTTCCAAGCAACAGAGTGCCAAGCCTGTTTTGCAAAGTAAAAAAAAAAAGGCACCTACAATGGACCCGTGCTGATGACAACACATGGACAAAAATGAGAATACCTGAATTTTTTTCCCTATATCATGCCTCAGCTAAAGCAAGCAAGACAACATGACACCAAACAAGTTGACAAGCAACAGTTAAAATCAAAAGATTTGTTTTGAGTGGCAATGAGCCTCCATGGTGTAAGGGACACTATGATGCAGTGGTCAGCAATACATATAAATGAATAAAAGGGATTGGGTTTGAATACCAGTCAATGCAGATAGCTAACAACCAAGACATCCTCTCAGGAGTTTGTAGACAATAAATACCTTGCAGTAAAATTTTCTCATATTTTGTTTTGAACATAAAGAATTTGAGTAAATGGGGAAATCTGGTAAACATCTGAGGAACGGGCAGTGCAGAGTGCGTTGGATATCTACCTGCTACATAAAGAATTAGAGTAAATGGGGAAATCTGGTAAACATCTGAGGAATGGGCAGTGCAGAGTGCGTTGGATATCTACCTGCTACACTGTAGATGACATTAATTACTCATACAGTAAGTGCATAAGGATGAAATACTGTCCTTAAAGTGTATGAAAATAATGAAATCGAGTCTTGTTTGCAAACAATTATATACCACAATTCGTAGCATCTGTACTAAAAAATAATCAATACAGTTTATCTATTGTATGAGTTCCTGGAACAGATATACTGAATTCCCAAAGACCTCTTAGTCTTAAGCCAGGTATCCATTTATTGATCAGCTCCAAGGAGAGGATGTCTAGCTGTGTTGGCTTCTAAACCCAGGATTTGAACGAAAGCAATTGGTATAAAACAAATGTTTTAAGACATCACTGATAAAGCCGATGATTACATGAACAGTATTCACCAATATGAAGAAATTTTGCTCTCTAGCACTCAAGTCATTCAGAAGAAAATAAAGGGTAAAAAAGGCATCACTGACAACTTGGTATCAAGCACTTTCAAAAAAAAAAAAAAACACTTCCAGCAAATATTTGCACTAAAACTAGCTAAGTAGAATGAAAATTATAATGTCTGACTATCTTCATTAGCTCTTACTCTGTGAATAATCAAACTTAAAATGAGTATTCCTTTGAAATTAATAGTAATTACATACCACCTCTATAAGATTTTAACTCTATTCTTAATGAACTTAAGTACTCACTGTTGTCATGTGTAGTCTTCACTCCCAAAGTGCGAAGCTTAGATAGGTTGCGGTCAGATGGTGCACTAGCTATAACATGAGGGGGATCAACCAGCCCTGACAAAGAACAAAGAATGATAAAACACCTGCATTTCCATCACATAAACATTATTTGTATATCTAATGGCACTCTTTACACAATAAATGTCCTTTGCAAATATAAATCCCACATTATTAAAACATCCTGGAAAACAAAACGAGATGACCCTGCAAAAGCACACTACCTAAAGACTGGACACCTTTGCTAAAGAAAACAAATCTTAATAACTTAATATACAAAAGTGACACCTTTATTTAAATCCCTGACAATTCATAAACTCTCTTTACTTTATCATGTCATAATAACTCACCATAAGTGGGATGATGATGAGTGGTAGAAAAAATAGAAGACATTACTTGTAATACTATATCAACAGTATTAGCATACATGAGAGTGGAAGGTTGGTACAATAGACTCCCTATTGAATGGTACTCTTGATGGTGCAGGTTAGACAAATGTTCTGAATGAGAAATAGTAAAAACCTACTCTTGGAAACTACCAAAAAAATATCATGAATCAAAACAATCTTGTGCTTGTATTACCATAATTCCAACACTTTCTAAGAGCTTCATGTATAAATTCTATTTTTGTAATGCAACTATTATCAAGAACAATAGGCTAGGAGAAAAGATTAGGACAATCCTAATTGGTATTGTTCAAAATAGTTCTGGAGGAAGAGGTAAGAAACACCATCCTCTTAACGAATTTCATATAAAACATTAATTCATTTAATATATACCATTTTTTTTTTAATTAAGTAAAATCAAACATCCCCTGTACAGATAATTTATCAAATACCTGAGCGAGTAAAATTTAATGATGACACTGATTAAGGTATAATTTTGAACGGAGACTGAATAGTGCTATTGACTGGGTTTCTAATATGTATGGAGAAAAATTGAGTGGTATCGTTTTATATTTTCTGGTTAATTGAGTAACAGATAAGCTAGAGTTCACTGTATCACCATTTCTTTTAGCAATATATGATTTTCATTTGATTTCTAAATGAGTAACATATTCACTTAAGAAAAAAAAAAGTGGATCTGAACAGACTGAGCGAGTGTCAGTTAGCCAGGCTATATGAAGTCAGCAAGGCCAAATCTGATGTAACTGGCTCCTGCATACATACTATGCCTTAGTATACTGTATGAGTGGTTCTGGAATCATCCCATTTCTTAAGAATTTCATCTGCAATATCATCCACTCTAGCTGCCTTGCCACATTTATTCTTACACAAGGCTTTTGCCAACTCTTTTCTCTTCACCGAACCACTTTCCATGATTCACTCACTTTGCATATCAGCCCAACCGAAACACTGTACATCTGCCACCCTATCATCAAACACAATCAATGATCCTTCAAAATACTCACTATGCCATCTACCCCTCTGCTCATCACTGACTGTTACCACTTTCCCAATTGCCCCTTTCATCCCTGGGATACATAAATATATTTTCATACTCACCATTCCCTATATCAACAAGGTTGAGCAGGAACACATAAAAAGAGGCCTCATTTGCTTACATCCATTCTCTAGTTGTCAGGTGTGATGCATCAAAACCACAGCCCCCTATCCACAAGCAAGCCCCACAAAAAAGGCCTCATATACTCACATGAATATTCATACTTGCTTGCCTTCATCCATTCCTGGCACTACCCCATCCCACAGGAAACAGCATCACTACCCCCTGCTTCAGCGAAGTAGTGCCAGGAAAACAGACAAAAAGGCCACATTCATTCACACTGAGTCATGTGTAATGCACCAAAACTACAGTTCCCTATCCACATCCTGGCCACACAGGCCTTTCCATGGTTTACCCCAGACGTTTCACATGCCCTGATTCAGTCCATTGGCAGCATGTAGACCCCAGTATACCACATCATTCCAATTCTCTCTATTCCTTGCACGTCTCTCACCCATCTGTATGTTCAAGCCCCAATTGCTCAAAATATTTTTCACTCCATCCTTCCATCTCCAATTTGGTCTCCCACTTCTTGCTCCCTCCACCTCTGACAAATATATCTTCTTTTTCAATCTTTTCTCACTCATTCTCTCCTTATGTTCAAACCATTTCAACACACGCTCTTCTGCTCTCTTAACCACAATCTTTTTATTTCCACACATTCT